>CM023481.1:66210146-66342331 GCA_013339685.2 Hyalomma asiaticum | reverse complement strand
GTGTGTTTTTTGTTATGTGTGCGTCTGTGTGCAGGCCTGTCTGTGTGTGCGTGTGTATGCGCGCGCGCGTGTGTGCGCGTGCGTGTTTTCGCGTATACGTGTGCGGGCGTATCCGTGTCTCTCTGCGTGTGCGTGCGTGTGTTTGTGTGTGTGTTCGCACGTGTTGCGTGTTTATGCGTATGTATCTGGACGTGTGTGTGTGTGCGTCTATATTTGTTTGCGTGTTTGCGAGTATACGTGTGCGGGCGTATCCGTGTCTGTCTGCGTGTGCGTACGTGTGTTTGTGCGTGTGTTCGCACGTGTTGCGTGTTTATGCGTATGTATGTGTACGTGTGTGTGTGTATGCGCGCGTGTGTGTGTGCGTCTATGTGTGCTGGCGTGTTTGCGAGTATACGTTTGCGTGCGTGTCCGTGTCTGTCTGCGCGTGTGTGTACGTGCGTGCGGACGCGTTTCGAGTTTGTGGTATGTATGTTTGAGTGAGTGTGCACGGCTGTGTGTATGAGCGCGCGCGCGTGTGTGTGTACATCTATGTCCGCGTGCGCGTCTTTGCGTGTGCGCGTGTGTGTATGTGTGTGTTAGTGCGTGTGTGCGCATGCGTTGCGTTCTTGTGCCTATCTGTGTGTGCGTGTGTATGCGCGCGCGTGTGTGTGCGTCTCAGTGCACGGGCGTGTTTGCGAGTATACGTGTGCGTGCGCGTCTGTGTGCGTGCGCGTGTGTGTATATGCGTGTGTTTATTCGTGTGTGCGCATGCGTTGCGTGTGATGTATGTTTGCGTGTGTGTCCTTGTGTATGTGCGCGCCTGTGTGTGTGCGTCTCTGCACACGTGCGTGTTTGCGAGTATACGGGTGCGCGCGCGTCTGAATGCGTGCGCGTGTGTGTATATACGTGTGTTTAGTCGTGTGTGGGCATGTGTTGCGTGTGCGTGTCTCAGTTATGTATGTTTGCGTGTGTGTGCATGCCTGTGTGTGTCAGTGTGTATGCGCGCCCGCGTATGTGTGCGTCTCTGCGCACGTGCGTGTGTGTATATGCGCGTGGTTATTCGTGTGTTCGCATGCGTTGCGTGTGCATATTTCTGTTATGTATGTGTGCGTGTGTGCACACACCTGTGTGTGTGCGTGTGTACGCGCCCGCGCGTGTGTGCATCTCTGCGCACGTGCGTGTTTGCGAGTATACGTGTGCGTGAGCGTGTGTGTATAAACGTGTGTTAATTCCTGTGTGCGCATGCGTTGCGTGGGCGTGTTTCTGTTATGTATGCGTACCTGTGTCTGCACGCCTGTGTGTGTGCGTGCGTATGCGCGGGCGTGTGTGTGTGTGCGTCTCTGCGCACGTGCGCGTTTGCGAGTATACGTATGCGTGTGCGTCTGTGTCCGTGCGGGTTTGTGTATATGCGTGTACTTATTCGTGTGTGCGCATGCGTTGAGTGTGCGCGCATTCTGTTAGGTATGTTTGCGTGCGTGTGCACGCCTGCGTGTGTGTGCGTTTGTATGTGCGCGCATGTGTGTGCGTCTCATGCGCACGTGCGTCTTTGCGAATATACGGGTGCGTGCTCGTCTTTTTGCGTTCGCGTGTGTGTATATGCGTGTGTTTATTCGTGTGTGCGCATGCGATGCGAGTGCGTGTTTTTATTATGTATGTTTGCGCGTGTGTGCGTGCGTATGCGCGCGCGCGTGTGGGTGCGTCTCTGCGAACGTGCGTGCTTGCGAGTATACGTGTGCGTGCGCGCCGGTGTGCGTGCGCGTTTCTGTATACGCGTGGGTTTATTCCTGTTTGCACATGCGTTGCATGTGCGGGTTTCTGTTATGTATGTTTGCGTTTGTGTGCACGGCTGTGTGTGTGCGCGCGTCTGCGCACGTGCGTGCTTGCGAGTATACACGCGTGTGCGCGCGTGTTTATATGCGTGTGTTTATTCGCGTGTGCGCAAGCGTTACGTGTGCGTGTTTCTGTTATGTATGTTTGCGCGTGTATGCGTGGGTATGCACGCGTGCGTGTGTGTGCACGCCAGTGTGCGTGTGTATGCGCGCGCGCGTGTGTGCGCGTGCGTGTGTGTGTGTGCGTCTATGTGTGCTTGCGTGTTTGCGAGTATACGTGTGCGGGCGTATCCGTGTCTGTCTGCGTGTGCGTACGTGTGTTTGTGCGTGTGTTCGCACGTGTTGCGTGTTTATGCGTATGTATGTGTACGTGTGTGTGTGTATGCGCGCGTGCGTGTTCGTGCGTGTTTGTATGTGCGTGTGTGCGCATGCGTTGCGTGTGCGTGTTTCTGTTATGTATGTTTGCGCGTGCGTGCGTGCGTGCGAATATATCTCCGCGGCTGTCCCTCTGTGTGCACGTCTGCGTATGTGCGTGTTTGTGTTATAGCGTGTGCGAAGTTTGTGCGATGGCCTATGTGTGTCCGTGCGTGTGCGTACGTGTGTGGGTATGTGCGCGTGTGCGCACGCGTCTGTGTGTGCGTGTATGTGTGTGTATCTATGTGGGCGTGCGTGCGTGCGTGCGAATATATCTCCGCGGCTGTCCCTCTGTGTGCACGTCTGCGTATGTGCGTGTTTGTGTTATGTACGTGTGTATGTGTGCATATATGTGCGCTTGCGGTCGTGCGCGTATACCTGCGCGTGCGCGGGTGTGTGGATGTGCTTGTGGGCGTGTTTGTGTTATGTACGTGTTCGTGTGTGAGCTAGCGTCTATGTGTCCTTGTGTGTGCATCTATGTGCGCGTGCGTGTGTGCAAGTATACCTGCGCGTGTGTCCCTGTCTTTGTGTGCGTCTGCGTATGTGCGTGTAAGTGTTATGTACGTGTGCGTGTGCGTGCTCGCGTTGCTATGTGCGTGTGTGGGTGCGTGTGTGTGTGTGTGCATGTATGGGCGCGTGCGTGCGTGCGAGTATACGTCTGCGTGTGTGTCCGTGTCTGTGTGCGTGTGCGTACGCGTATGCGCGTGTGTGTATGTGCTTGTGTTTGTGCGTGTGTGCGCACGAGTTGTGTTTGCGTGTTTGTGTTATGTATGTGTGCATCTATGTATGTACGTGTGTGTGCATCTATCTGCGCGTGCGTGTGTGCGAGTATACGTGTGCGTGTGTATTCGTGTCTGTCGGCGTATGTATCCGCGTGTGTGTGCATGTGTGTTTGTGTGCGTCCGTATGTTGTGCGTGTACGCGCGTGTGTGCGTGTATATGAGGATCCGATCAGTAAGGTGTTGAGTTACATCTGAGTAACATGTACGATGCAGAAATGTGGATAACCGGGCCAGTTGGTATAAATGCATAGCGATAAGCGCACATACACTGGACGAAGTAGGGAGAGAAACGAGTTCCGGTGTCCGGTGTTATGTTTGCGCATCTGTCGCTGTCAACACGTACAACACTGGCAGTGGATCGGCTCCAGGATTGGCATGACGCGCGTAGCGAAAGAAAGACGCAAGTGGAATAAGAAATTTGGCCTATCGTTTTGCTGCATTGTAATCACAGGGACGCAACGAAAGACCGCGCACATTCGCCAACTTTTCCCCATGAACCAGGAAAGCCCTTCGGAGGGAAGAAAGGGAAGAGGTCGGTGAGCTCGCGGTTGCGTGAGAGTGCCACTCTCGCAATAATTGGAAGCTCCGGGCAGGAACTGCAGGCTCCGGGCTAATTAGTTCTCTGTAGTGACTGGAGAGCCCAAGGCGACATCGGAAAGGATGACTCTTTCGATAGCTTCTAGGAGTGTGCTCTCCCAGACATCCAGTAATGGCTTGCCCCGTAATGTAATGAAAGAGTGCAAGACAATTGCCTTTTATTTACTATCCACTCTACGCGTACATGTTTAGTAGCGCGTTGACGTGCACAGCGCAATCTGTTCATCTTGGCTACCGAATATATATTACGATGAATGTGGGACGGGTTAGGCTTTTACAGCGTTTTACGTTAATCCTAGCCTAGTCGTGCCCTGTAATGTTTCCTCTAGGATGCACTTTTTCTGAATAGCGCCCGGCTTCCACGATACTTTCCTGCCAGATGGTTGGAGGCGTGACTGGCCACTGTGCGCTCTCCCAAAACGTGCGCTCATGTTGGCAGCGGTCAAGGCTGAAGTCGTATCAAGCGAAAGTGAATGGCCTTACACATCATGACGAGGTGGCTTTGCACGCAGGTCGGCATTTAGTCGTCGAAGGCCAGTGGAACGTAGGTGCAATGCTATCCAAATTGCGTGATGCAAACTCGCGCCCACAGGAACGAAGAAAACTGGGGCCGAATTCACAACACTTACTCTACCGTAAGTGTTTCTTGTGATCGGTTAAACGGCTTTTCTAATGAGACGTCCAGCTTCCTGATTGGCTGGGATATTTCCGCAGTAGCATTTTTCTCGTAAGAAGCTTTTGTGAATACGGCATCTTTCTCGTAAGAAGCTTTTGTGCCCGCAGTGTCCCGATCAGCGTATGCGGATAGGCGCCACAGACGATTGAGTGTTAACATTTCAGTCCGTGTGAAAGAAGGACCAATCGAAATGGACATTGACAATTTTATGATGGCGCATTGTGCGTGGGTCGAACAAGACAGAACAAGACAAATAGGATGAACGTCTCTGTGCAATGGTGCATGAGCAGATGTATGCTGAACGTTGCCGAACCAGGAAGCTCGACAGAACGGTGGCGACTGAATTGTATAGCTCATGGTACGATGTAACGCTGGTAGTGACGTTAGTGCTCGGCACATGTGCCTGTTTCTTCTATCTGATCTGATCTTTTATCTGATCTTTTATCTAAGAGAAATGGCGCCGGATCTTGGCGCCATTTCTCTTAGATAAAAGATCAGATTTCTCAAAGATAAATGGCGCCAGGATGGACCAAAGTTGGACAAATAAAAGCATTCCGTTCGATAGCAGAATATATCTGCTTCTTGTTACACTGCTGTGATAGGGCTTAACACAAATTAGAAGCGATATTGACGTTATACAACCGCCATCATCGGGACTGCTGATGCAGTATTGGTTTACTTGCTATGTGTGCCGTGAGGGAGGAGCCTATAGTGGTAGTGTGCTTGTTTGTCACCTCCGTGGCCCGGGTTCAATACTAGTATACCGCTAGGTAGGTTGTCCTCGGAGATTACAATGCATTCGTGTACGTCTGTTAAGTTTACATCACAGGGCCTTGTTTGCTACGACGAAACGGTATGCCGTTGTAATTCTGAAGTGCGTTCTAATGACTCGTTAAATATATGTTTTAGTTGGCCCAAGATTGACATGGGCTGTATAAAATTCAAACTCCTGTGGCGCATACCCGCTTGCCATGTAGCGCTCACTGTGGGTATGAGCAACACGTGATTGCAGTATCGCCAATCGTGGCGTACATAACGAGCATATCATGCTAGAGGTGTAAAGATCAATGATTCATGTCCTTCATACTTTGATACCATACCTTCCAAGTTTTGGTGAATAGCAGGTAAACGAGACGACAGGGAGAGCAGCATGACATTGGCAGATAGATAGATAGATAGATAGATAGATAGATAGATAGATAGATAGATAGATAGATAGATAGATAGATAGATAGATGCCCCGCCACGGTGGTCTAGTTGTTATGGCACTCGGCTGTAAATCCGAAGGCCGCGGGATCGAATCCCGGCCGCGGCGGCTGCATTTCGTTGGAGGCGAAATGTTGAGACTCGTGTGCTGTGCATTGTCAGTGCACGTTAAAGAACCCCAAGTGGTCGAAATTTCCAGAGACCTCCACTACGGCGTCTCTCATAGTCATAGCGTGTTTTGGGACCTTAAACTCCATAAATCAATCAAATTACACAGATACGGTTGAAAGGGCTGAAGTTCCCCGAGAAATGCTTCGCATTTAAAAAGCTTTTGCGATAACTGTGCTGCATAGGCTAACGTGGAAGACGCTGCCGCTGATTTGTGCGTAGTGACAATCCGTTGTCATTCTTTTCTCGACCGGAAACTGTTTATAGTCGGAAATGTTGAAATCATTGTAAGAATATTTAATGCCATTGTGGGGGTACGCGGCATGGTAGCCCAAGAAAGTATATTCCGTAGCTTTGATAGCTTTCATTGAAAAAAAGTGCTCTGCTTAAGTAAACACACACACACACACAGCCGCAGGCGTCTGTATGTTCAAAGATTGCATAGACAAACGTTGTGTTCGAACGCAGGGACAAGCACTGTCGAAACAAACGCATACGGGCATGAAACGGTTCGATGAAGATGGATCGCGCTCTGCTCACTTAGTGCGAGAAAATTACACCATCTCCCGCTAAAGGACACCATGAGGCGATGCGAAGCAGCACGAGGGGTGCACAACGCGTTTGTATCGGTTTGATGCTAGCAGACGCTGCCTGCGTCAGCGTTGTCTCTCGAGGGTGAGGACGCGTTCTTGTTCCTTGCGAGCTGGCAAAGCGCTCATCGAAGATTGCCGTCAGACGGCAGCTGCGGGCGCTGCGGCGAGCGCGCGGCAGGCGAGGGAGAGAGTGACGTCAGCGCGCACTGCGAGGGGAGCGTGGCGTCAACGCGCCGCTGCGGCGTAACCTACTTGGCACCGCTACAACACCTGCGGCGAGGGGAGCGCGTTGCGGCGCGTTCGTACGGACGGAGGGACAGCGTTACACAGCCTAGTCAAAGAGCTGCTTCGCATCTAATAATGGCTCCCCCGACAGGCACCCCGGCCAGTGGTCTTCGACAATATCCAGTGGCCTCACAGCTTTCCTGTACTGCCGCGAATGCACGAAAGAAGCAGTCCGGCATAAAATAGCGAGTACTGTCATATGAGCTTCCAGCAGCAGTCCCTGTAACTGGTGCTTTATTCCCTCTTTTTTTTAATGCGAAGCTTTCCTTTGTACATCTGTCCGTACACAATGGTGCACACGACCACGTCTACTGGGAAAACATTTCAGATCTTCAATGGTTCTGGTTATAACAGTATTTATACAGTGCCTGCTGAGCGAGTGCACTTGAAGTCGCTTCTCCGGCAAGGAAGCCTTACGAGGGATACTGAAATGAAGATCACGACATTGAACACCCTAATCTCCCGCTATACTTCGAGAAGAAGTACGAATTCTTTCGAGGACATTGATGTCAGTACATTTATTTGCCACATCATGTGCTGGTCAAACTCATGCCGCTTTATATTTCGGGGTAGAGCCTACAACGTCTCATACCTTACTTAAAACAGGAGGTCAACAGGTATGCGCATTTCAACGTGGTGAATTCAAACTCTGGTAGTGGATCTCACGGAACCGCGAGCTCACCGACCTCTTCCCTTTCTTCCCTCCGAAGGGCTTTCATGGTTCATGGGGAAAAGCTGGCGTATGTGCGCGGTCTTTCGTTGCGTCCCTGTGATTACAATGCAGTAAGACGATAGGCCAAATTTCTGATTCCACTTGTGTCTTTCTTTCGCTACGCGTGTCATGCCAATCCTGGGGCCGATCCAATGCCAGTGTTGTACGTGTTCACGGCGACAGATGCGCAAACATAACACCGGGCACCGGAACCCGTTTCTCTCCCTACTTCTTCCAATGTATGCGCGCTTATCGCTATGCATTTATACCAATTGGCCCGGTTATCCACATTTCTGCATCGTACATGTTACTCAGATGTAACTCAACACCTTACTCATCGGATCCTCATATACACGCACACACGCGCGTGCACACACAACATACGGACGCACACAAACACACATGCACACACACGCGCATACATACGCCGACAGACACGAATACAGACGCACACGTATACTCGCACACACGCACGCGCAGATAGATGCACACATACATGACACAAACACGCACACACGCACGAACACAAGCACATACACACACGCGCATGCACGTACGCACACGCACACAGACACGTACACACACGCAGAGGTATCCTCGCACGCACGCACGCGCACATAGATGCACACACACGCTTACACACAGACGCGAGCACACACATGACCACGTACATAACACAAACACGCACGCATGCACATACATACACGCGCAGGTTTACTCGCACGCACGCACGCACGCATAGATGCACACACACACACGCACCCACACACGCACATACAGACGCGAGCATACACACGCACACGTACATAACACAAACACGCACATACGCAGACGGGCACACAGACAGGAACACACGTGCAGGTATACTCGCACGCATGCGCACATAGATGCACACACATACACGCATATACAGACGCGTGCGCACACACGCACACACCAGAACAGGTACGCACACGCACACACACGCGGATTGACACACACGCACGCGCACATAGACGCACGCACACGCACACATACCTACGCACAAGCACGCAACGCGTGCGCACACATGCAAAAACACACGTACATACACAAACGTGCAAACACGCGCAGACACGGACACGCACGCACACACATACTCGCAAACACGCACGCGCGCATAGACGCACATACACACGCACACACACAGCCGTGCACATACACGCACACATACATAACAGAAACACGCACACATAACGCAAGCGCACACACGAATAAACACACGCACATACACACAAGCGCAGGCACACAGAGGCGCAGGCACACGTATGATCGCAAAAACGAACGTGCGCAGACACGCGCGAACACGCACATATTCATAACAGTAAAGATGCACACGCTACGCATGTGCACCTACGAATAAACACACGCATATACACACATGCGCACACACACCGACGCGCACGCACGAGTATACTCGCAAACACGCACGCGTGCAGAGACGCACACACACACGCAGACGTGCACACACACACCCAAATATACAGGACATAAACACGTACACGCAACGGATGCGCACGCACGAATACACACACGCATATACACACACGCGCATGCACGCAGACGCGCACGCACGCGTATACCCGCAAACACGCACGTGTGCAGAGACGCACACACGCACACTCACTGGCGTGCACACGCACGCACACATACATAACAGAAACAAGTGCGCGCAACACATGCGCACACACGAATAAACACACGCATATACACACACGCGCATGCACACGTATGCTCGCAAACACGCACGTGCGCAGAGACCCACACTCGCGCGCGCCTACGCACGAACACACACAGGCGCGCACACACACGCACACATACATAACAGAAACACGCACACGCAACGCATACGCACGAATAAACACAAGCATATATACACACACGTACGCACACGGACGCGCACCCACGCGTATGCTCGCAAACACGCACGTGCGCAGGACACACACACGCGCGCGCGCGCTTACACACGCAAATATACATAACAGAAACACGTACATGCAACGCATGCGCACACAAGAATAAACACACGCATGCGCACGCACAAGTATACTGACAAACACGCACGTGCGCAGAGACGCAGACACACGCAAACATACATAACATAAACATGTGTCGGGCCGTCACGCGACTGAGCACACCGTACACTCAACCCATGCCTCGCAAGTACTCTTTATTGAAGCGTGCACTAGCGAATATATACATACAGAGGTGGCGCCATCTCTCGACCACAGATATACGTAACTAAAACACCCTCAATACAGCTATCCCTCCGTAAATATATACATATTTACAAACAATTACAAAAACAGTCAAAGTTAACATTGTACGTTGTCCTAAAAGCTTGTGGACTGTCATCGGTTTCTTGAGGACCGACGAAGAATTAGTGGCTCACCAGCCTGATAAGTTCCAACCAAGGGAGCACCATCACCAACTCCACCAACAGAAGCACTATCACCACCACCAACATCAACAGAAGCACCATTACCACCACCATGAACAGGAGAACCATCACGATCGTCATTTGAAGCAGGGCTTCATGTGAGCCTCGGATGTCGTGGGCCCTGCGACTGTAATAAGTCTGACGGCATTGACAGAGCAGGGCGTCGACTGAGTTCAGAGGACAGTCCTGTTCTGCCAGGTGTCGGTGGACTTCGCTGCAGGGGGATCTCCCATATTGGCGCATGCTGTGGCAATGCTTCCTCGGGAAATGCAGTCTGAATGGCATTCCACGTGCGACCATCTTCAAGACGAAAGGACCAACGTCCTATTGGCTTGAGAATTTCCAGAGGTCCAAAACTGGGAGCGCCTTTCGTACCAGGAACAGGCTTCTTCACCCTCACGTACTTTCAAACTTGGAACTTTGGTACCCGAGCTGCTCTCCGTCGGTCAACATACTCCTTGTTTTTAAGCTGGCGCTCTTTCAGCCTCTCCAGAAGTGAGCACATCTCCTGAACACACCTCCTGCGCCTCATCGGCTAACTTAACGAATGCAGCTGTGAGCTTTTCTGGAACTACAGTGCGTTCCGAGCGCATCAGCAGAGCGTCCGCTACTGACAGTTCCTCTCGCACCTCATAATAAGGCCTTAGTTCGGGTGGCAAGGTTTTATTAGCTGGCCACCTAGCCTGAACGAATTGCGCAATCTGCTGGAAATTGAGATCCTCGGCTGTAGCAATACGGAGGTCATTGATGTGTACCGAAGACGTTACGATAGACATTATTTCTTCTTCGATCTTAAGGCCGCCTTCTGTGTCTGTGACAGGGAGCCGGGACAAAGCGTCTGCTACTTTGTTGTGTTCTCCACGCCGGTACTGTACAACAAAGTTGTAACGCAGCAAGCGAGCAGTCCACCTTGCAATGCGGAGTGGTCGCTGTCCTGTACTTTGCGTTGAAAGCAAGGATACAAGGGCCTGGTGATCTGTTACCCAAGTGAATGATCGTCCCCAGAGATAAACGTGCCATTTCTCGCATGCCCATAGGCAGGCCAGGGCCTCACGTTCTCCTGTCGAATCTTCCGTTCCGTCTCCGTCAGAGTTCGTGATGCGAATGAAACAGTTCGAATGGAGGGCCCTCAGGTTGTTGCAGTACTGCACCCGGGCCAAAGCAGACGCATCTGTGGCCACAATAACAGGGAGTGCTGGGTTGAACATCCGCAGTACTGTTCGGGATGAAAGGAGTTCCTTTACCTTTGCAAAGCTCTGGTCAGCAGCGATATCCCAGTCAAAATGAACGTCCTTACTATGTAGCCTACGCATAGGTTATACCTATTCGGCAAGGTGGGGAATAAACTTAGCGTAATACTCAACGTGACCAAGGAATGAACGCAGCATGCCTGCATTTGTAGGGGTGGCAGCGTGCACAATTGCGTCAACTTGTGCTTGAAGGGGCGCTATTCCTTCTGCGCTGACATGATGTCCAAGAAATGATAGCTCCGATGCATTAACGATGCATTTGTCGTTGAGTTTGAGTCCAGCTTCGGATGTAAGCTGCAGGGCTTGCTACAGGTTTCTCGCGTGCTGTGCCTCAGTCCTGCCAAACATGATGATATCGTCTATGTAGCAGAGGACGCCATTGAAACCCTGAAGGATTGTAGTCATGAGCTGCTGCAATGCGGCTGGAGCCGACGCCAGCCCGAAGCACTCTATTTTAAACCGGAAAATGTCACCGTGCGCAATGAAAGCCGTAAGGTCTCTGCTGTTCGGGTGAAGCACAACTTGGTAATAGGCCGAGGCCAAATCAGTCTTTGAGAAGTGGCGTGCACCATTACGAGAGTGCAGAAGCTCTTCCGTATGAGGCAGGGAAAAGCTGTCAACTACAATTGCTTTGTTGGGCTCTCCAAGGTCAACGCAGAGGCGGATAGTGTCGTCTTTCTTGCGGACTACAACTATAGGAGAGATCCACTCAGAGGTGTTAGCTCTTTCAATTACATCATCAGAGAGAAGCCGCTGAAGCTGGTCGCTAACTGGCTTGCGCAGAGAAAGTGGTAGGCGTCTCAGCTTCTGCACAACTGGAGGGATCGACAACTTTATTTTGATCTGATGCTGGGCGCCCTTAGCGAGGCTAAGGCCAGGTGAAAACAACTGGGAAAACTTAGCCCACAACATAGCTGGCATACCGAACCTCGGCGGGTTTGCAGGCACTTCGTTGCCTGTATATACAGCGGTAGCTGCTCTTTGGCTCGTGGTTTCTGAAGCTTTGGCAGCCGTGCACAGGCAGCGTAGCTGTGCCCCCCAATGTGCAGTCCTAAAGCTTGCGCAGTGTCGAGACCCAGAAGGGAAGTCCCTCCGGGGATGACTTGATTTCCTATCAAGGCTATTTTTTCCTTCAACGAGATACTTGCTTTAAACTGGCCCAGTACGGGGATCTTCCGGCGTTGGAAGTCCAACAACGTAAGTTCAGAGCTAGTGAACTCAACTTCTTCCTTGAGCATGCTTCGAAATTCTTGTTCTCGAATAATTGATGCAGCTGATCCCGTGTCGACCAAGAACTTAACAACACACGGTTTTTCGAGGCGATTGGCGCAACTACGACGTCACTGTAGACGCCCGTCCGCTTGTCTTCGTGGACAGTGAGTCGGCTAATGACACTTGATGCAGTTTGTTCACGAACTACTTCATGGATGTGAGTCGGGCGTTGTCCTCGTCGTGCTCTGCGTGAGTTATGGCATACTTGCTTGAAGTGGCCACGGCGGCCGCATGCGAAGCAGGTTCGACCGCGAGCGGGGCATGTGGTCGGCTCGCAATGTAGCGTGCCCCACTTACCACAGGCATGCGGATTTTCAACGGCAGCGTCCGTATCTGAAGATGACGGGCTAGCTTCACGAGCGTGCGGTAAGTTGGGCCGGCTCTGATAACGGGGGCGTGTCTCATTGCTGTAGCGGCTATCGTCCGTGCTTCGTTCGGAAGCGTTACGCTGGCGTTGCTGTTGGCGTATGATGCGCTCAACGGAGTTAGCAAAAGCTTCAGGCTCAAGCTGGGCTCTCTCGCTAAGTAGCCAGCAGCTCGCGGGCCACGTCGTAGACGTCTGGAAGACTTGTCGCGGAGGAATCTTGCTTGGAGACCCCGCCACGGTCTTTAAAGGCACTGGTTGAGATCGTGTCGGTAGTCAACGTCTCGGTTGTCGGTAGCTGGGGCGCGGTTGACGGCGGCAGAAGCGCATCAAAAATGCGTTGTCCTTCGCGCCCCAGGCAGTGCAGCAGCAGGGCTCGACGGCGGGGCGCAGGCAGGTCGGTTGCTCCAGACGCGAGAAGAAAATCCTCGAAGAGGCGTACCCAGCGGGGCCATGGTATGGCTGGGGTGCCCGGGGTGGCAAGAAAGGGGGGCGGCGGCAAAAGCGCGGCCAGTGCGGCGGAAGCCATCGCAGTGTGATCGGAACCCTCGTCGCCAGAATCTAGTGTTGGGCCGTCACGCTACTGAGCACACCGTACACTCAACCCCTGCCTCGCAAGAGCTCCTTTATTCAAGCGTGCACTCACGAATATATTGTCGCGGTTCAACGCGAACAAGTGACAACACGTTGAAAGAGACAAGGGAAAGAGACGTATCGAGAAGACCGAGGAATGCTGTTTCGTCTTCATCTGAGGAAGCCGACTCTATGGGGGACCGAGACAAGCAGTCAGCGTCTGTGTGTCGTTTTCCCGACTTGTGCATGATCGTCATGTCGAAGTCTTGCAGTCTGAGGCTCCAGCGGGCTAATCGTCCGCACGGATCTTTAAGATTTATGAGCCAACAGAGCGAATGGTGGTCACTGATAACCTTTCAAGGCCGGCCGTACATATAGGGACGAAATTTCGTAACATCCCATACAACTGACAGGCATTCTTTTTCGGTCGTCGAGCAATTGGCTTCTGTTCGCGAGAGCGTTCTCCTTGCCTACGCGATTACTCGTTCCGTGTCTTCCTGCCAATGTACAAGCAGAGCTCCGAGGCCAACATTGCTCGCATCACTGTGAAACATCATAGGAGCTGTCTCGTCAAAGTCGGCAATATACATACAGAGGTGGCGCCATCTCTCGACCACAGATGTACATAACTAAAACCACGTAGTGTCGACCTTCGACACTACAAAACACGTACACGCAGCGCATGCGTACACACGAATAAACACACGCATATACGCACACGCACACGTATAATCTCAAACACGCACGTGCGCAGAGACGCACACACACGCACACACACTGGCGTGCACACACACGCAAGCATACATAACAGAAACACGCACACGCAACGCATGTGCACACACGAATAAATACGCGTGTACACACACGCACACGCACACAGACGCGCACGCACACGTATACTCGCAAACACGCACGTGGCCAGAGAAGCACACACACGCGTGCGTGCATACACACGCACACACACGCACATATATATAAGAGAAACACGCACACGCAATGCATGCGCACACGCGAATAAACACACGCATATAAACACACGCATACGCACACAGACGCGCACGCACACGTATACTCGCAAACACGCACGTGGCCAGAGAAGCACACACACGCGTGCGTGCATACACACGCACACACACGCACATATATATAAGAGAAACACGCACACGCAATGCATGCGCACACGCGAATAAACACACGCATATAAACACACGCGTACGCACACAGACGCGCACGCACACGTATACTCGCCAACACGTACATGCGCAGAGACGCACACACATACACACGCGCGCATACACACGCACACACACTGGCGTGCACACACACGCAAACATACATAACAGAAACACGCACACGCAACGCATGTGCACACACGAATAAATACACGCATATACACACACGCACACAGACGCGCATGCACAACACGCACGTGGGGAGAGAGGCACACACACGCGCGCGCCCATACACACGCAAACACTGGCGTGCACACACACGCAAACATGCATAACAGAAACACGCACACACAACGCATGCGCACATACGAATAAATACACGCATATACACACGCGCATGCACACAGACGCGCACGCACTCGTATACTCGCAAACACACACGTGGGCAGAGACGCACACAAACGCGCGCGTGCGTACACATGCACACACACGCACATATACATAAGAGAAACACGCACACGCAACGCATGCGCACACACGAATAAACACACGCATATACACACACGCGCACGCACGCAGACGCGCACGCACACGTATAATCGCAAACACGCACGTACACGGAGCCGCAGACACAAGCACACAGACAGGCGTGCACACGCACGCACACATACATAACAGGAACACGCACACGGAACGCATGTGCACACACGAATAGACACGCACATTCACGCACGCACACGTATGCTCGGAAACACCAAGGTGCACAGAGACGCACACACACGCGCGCGCGCGCATACACACGAACACTTACATAACAGAAACACGCACAGGCAACGCATGCGCACGCACCCGTATATCCGGAAACACGGAGGTGCGCAGAGACGCACACACACGCGCGCGCACACGCGCACGCACACAGAGCGTGCACACACACGCAAACACACATAACTGAAACCACACGCGACGCACGCGCACACACCAATAAACACACGCATATACACACACGCGCACGCACACGTATATTCGCAAACACGCACATGCGCAGAGACGCACACAAACGCGCGTGCATACACAGGCACACACATAGGCGTGCACAGACACGCACACATACATAACAGAAACACGCACACGCAATGCATGTGCACACACGAATAAACACACGCATATACACACACGCGCCCGCACACGTATATTCGCAAACACGCACATGCGCAGAGACGCACACAAACGCGCGTGCATACACAGGCACACACATAGGCGTGCACAGACACGCACACATACATAACAGAAACACGCACACGCAATGCATGCGCACGCACGAATAAGCACATGCATATACACACACACGCACGCACGCAGACGCACACGCACACGTATAATCGCAAACACGCACGTACACGGAGCCGCAGACACACGCACACACACAGGCGTGGACACGCACGCACACATACATAACAGAAACACGCACACGGAACGCATGCGCACACGCGAATAGACACGCATATACACGCACGCACACGCACACAGACGCGCACGCACACGTATGCTCGCAAACACCAAGGTGTACAGAGACGCACACACACGCGCGCGCGCATACGCACGAACACTTACATAACAGAAACACGCACAGGCAACGCATGCGCACGCACACGTATAGTCGGAAACACGGAGGTGCGCAGAGGCGCACACACGCACGCACACAGAGCGTGCACACACACGCAAACACACATAACTGACACCACACGCGACGCACGCGCACACACGAATAAACACATGCATATACACACGCGCGCACGCACACGTATTACCGCAAACACGCACTTGTTCAGAGACGCACACACGCGCACGCGCATACACACGCACACACACAGGCGTTCACACACACGCAAACATACATAACTGAAACACGCACTCGCAACGCATACACACACCCGAATTAACACACGCATACACACACACGCGCACGCACACGTATATTCGCAAACACGCATGTGTCCAGAGAAGCACAGACATGTGCGCGCACATACACACAGACACACGCGCGCGCATACACACGCAGATACACATAACAGAAGCACGCACACGCAATGCATGCGCACGCACGAATAAGCACATGCATATACACACACACGCAAGCTCACAGACGCACACGCACACGTATACTCGGAAACACGCAAGTGTGCAGAAATGCACACAAGCGCGCGAGCCCCCATACCCGCACACACAGGCGTGCACACACACACAAACATACATAACTGAAACACGCACACGCAACGTTTGCGCACAAATGAATAAACTCAAGCATATACACACACGCGCACGCACACAGACGCGAACGCACACGTATACTCGCAGACGCGCCCGTGCGCAGATACACACACTCACGCGCGCGCGCATACACACGCACACACACGCACATATATATAAGAGAAACACGCACACGCAACGCATGCACACACGCGAATAAACACACGCATATAAACACACGCGTACGCACACAGACGCGCACGCACACGTATACTCGCAAACACGCACGTGCGCAGAGACGCACACTCACGCGCGCGCGCATACACACGCACACAGAGAAGTGCACACACACGCAAATATACATCACAGAAACACGCACGCGTATCGCATGCGCACACACGAATAAACGCACGCACATACACACACGCGCACGCACACGTATACTAGCAAGCCGCACGTGCACAGAGACGCACACACACGCGCGCGCGCATACACACGCACACGCACAGGTGTGCACACACACACACACACACGCAAAGCATGCACACACACGAATAAACACCCGCATATACAGACACGCGCACGTACATAACTGAAACACGCACACGCAACGTTTGCGCGCACATGAAGAAACTCAAGCATATACACACACGCGCACGCACACAGACGCGAACGCACACGTATACTCGCAAACACGCACGTGCACAGAGACACACACTGAGGCGCCCGCGCATACACATGCACACACACACACACAGGCGTGCACACACACCCAAACATACATAACTGAAAAACCCACACGCGACGCATGCGCGCACACGAATAAACACACGCATGTACACACACGCGCACGCACACCTATACTCGCAAATACGCACGTGCGCACAGACGCACACACACGTGCGCGCGCATACACACACAAACACACAGGTGTGCACACACACGCAAACATACATAACAGAAACAGGCACACGCAATGCATGCGCACGCACGAATAAACACAAGCATAGACACACACGCGCACGCACACATATACTCGAAACACTCACGTGCACAGAGACGCACACACACGCGCGCGCGCATACACATGTACACACACGCACACATAGATAACACAAACACGTACACGCAACACATGCGAACACACCAATAAACACACGCATATTGTGACGTGGTAGTGAGGCACAGAGCACTCAACGCGACGCACGCAGGAGTCAAGTGATGTCAGGCGAACTGTTTATTGGGCGAACTTGTGCGCAGCAAAACAAAGCCAATGACAATGCACAACAATGGCGGCGTCAACAGTCGTCGGTCGACGGAAAGACTGACAGACGGCGTAATGCGTCGGCTTTTATACCGCGTCATAACACGTTCTCGCATTATCTCTGGAATTCCAGAAGTTACTGAAATATGCGCGTCAAGCATGCAAAGTTTCAACAATGGTCGACACGGTTCTAGAAGTGGCATGCAAGATAAACGCAGCCTGCGTTGCGCGTAACAGAAAGTGATAACAGCGCTCCCCGCAAACAATCAAAACGAGCGCGCGCGCGTCACTGGAAAGCGATAACGGCTTTCCACTTAAATCAGAACAACCGCAGGTGTCAGACAGAACATGAAAGTGAGAGTACATGCAAGAAATTACATTAACAATGCGTCACAGTTAATCAGCGCGCGTAATAAGGTTTAAGACCCACCACGTGCCGGGCAGCTCGGGCGCGCCGCCGCTGGGGGCGTTAATCCATCGGGCACGACCTCATAGTCCAGTTCACCACGACGTCGTACTACCTTGTAGGGTCCAAAGTAGCGCCGCAAGAGCTTCTCACACAATCCCCGTCGTCGTATTGGCGTCCACACCCAGACAAGGTCGCCGGGTTTATATTCGGTGTGGTGTCGTCCAAGGTTGTAGTGGCGCCTGTCGACCGTCTGCTGGCTCTTGATACGCAGGCGGGCTAGCTGTCGAGGTTCTTCGGCGCGCTTCAGGTAGCTGGCAACGTCGAGGTCTTCTTCGTCGGTCTCGACCGGTAGCATGGCGTCAAGCGTCGTTGTTGTCTCCGTCCATAGACAAGCTTGTATGGAGCAAGCTGCATCGTTTCTTTCACGGCCGTGTTGTACGCGAGGGTCACATACGGAAGTATGGCGTCCCACGTCTTGTGTTCGACGTAGACGTACGTACATGGCCAGCATGTCGGCGATGGTCTTGTTTAGACGCTCGGTGAGGCCATTCGTCTGCGGGTGGTAGGCGGTGGTTCGGCGGTGGTTTGTGTGAGTGTACCTTAAGATCGCCTGCGTTAGGTCAGCCGTAAAGGCCTTACCTCTGTCACTGATGAGGACCTCCGGTGCTCCGTGACGCAGGACGATGTTCTCAATGAAGATCTTGGCGACCTCGGCAACAGTGCCTTTGGGCAAGGCCCTTGTTTCGGCATAGAGGGTGAGGTAGTCAGTCGCTACGACGATCCATTTATTGCCAGAAGTCGACGTCGGGAATGGCCCCAGTCAGTCCATGCCGATTTGCTGGAAGGGCCGTCGAGGTGATTCGATGGGTTGCACAAGTCCGGCTGGCCTAGTTGTCGGCGTCTTGCGTCGCTGACAGTGTCTGCATGTCTTTACGTAATGGGCGACGTCGGCAGTGAGACGAGGCCAATAGTACTTCTCTTGCATTCTTAATAGTGTGCAGGAGAAACCGAGGTGTCCGGCTGTCGGGTCGTCGTGTAAAGCTTCCAGAACCTCTGGACCTAACGCTGAAGGCACCACGAGGAGGTGGTCGGCGCGGAGGGGCGAGAAGTTCTTCACGAGAACGTTGTTCCGCAGGAAAAACGAAGACAGTCCTCGGCGGAATACTTTCGGCAGGGCGGTGGTCTTGCCTTCCAGGTAGTCCATGAGGCTGTTGAGCTCTGGGTCAACTCGTTGGTGTCCCGCGAAGTCGTCGGTACTTATGGGTCCCAAGAAAGAGTCATCGTCCTGGTCACCCTGGGGCGGCGGATCGACGGGGGCGCGAGACAAGCAGTCGGCGTCGGAGTGCTTTCGTCCGCTCTTGTAGACGACGGTGATGTCAAATTCTTGCAGTCTAGGACTCCATCGTGCGAGGCGTCCTGATGGATCTTTCAAGTTAGCTAGCCAACATAAGGCGTGGTGGTCACTCACGACTTTGAAAGGCCTGCCGTGCAGGTAGGGGCGGAACTTTGATGTAGCCCAGATGATGGCAACGCATTCCTTTTCCGTGGTGGAGTAGTTCGCTTCCGCCTTCAAAAGTGACCGGCTAGCGTAACTGATATCCCTTTCCAGTCCGTCGGGCGTCTGCACGAGACGGCGCCGAGCCCTGTGCTGCTTACGTCCGTGTGAATTTCGGGGTCGTCTTCTTCGTCAAAGCGGGAAAGTATTGGCGGTGTTTGCAGGCGTCGCTTTAGTTCTTGAAACGCCTCGGCTTGCGGCGCTTCCCATTTGAAGTCGACGTCGGCCTTCGTAAGGTACGTCAGCGGCTCGGCGATCGGCGAAAAGTTCTTGACGAAGCGCCTGCAATAAGCGCAGAGGCCAAGAAATCTGCGTACTGCCTTCTTGTTGGTTGCCGGAGGAAAGTCGGCGATTGCAGCTGTTTTCTGCGGATCAGGGCGTACTCCGGACTTGCTAATAATGTGGCCATGGAACAACAGTTCCTCGTAGGCGAAGCGGCACTTTTCTGGATTCAGGGTAAGTCCGGAGGCTTTGATTACCTCAAGAACAGCTTTGAGGCGCCGGAGGTGTTCGTCGAAGCTGGAAGCAAATACGACTACGTCGTCCAAGTAGACGAGGCAAGTCTGCCACTTCAAGCCTGCCAGTACTGTGCCCATAACGCGCTGGAACGTCGCAGGCGCCGAGCAAAAACCAAAGAGCATGACCTTAAACTCGAACAGGCCGTCTGGTGTTATGAAGGCAGTCTTCTTTCGATCTCTTTCGTCTACTTCGATTTGCCAGTAGCCGGTTTTGAGGTCCATCGGGGAAAAATACTTCGCGTTGTAGAGTCGATCCAAGGCACCGTCTATCCGTGGGAGAGTATACGCGTCTTTCTTCGTGATCTTGTTCAGGCGACGATAATCGACGCAAAAACGTAAGGTTCCATTCTCTTCACTAACACCACGGGTGATGCCCACGGACTCGTAGACTGCTGAATGATGTCGTCACGCAGCATTTCGTCGACTTGTTGCTCGATGGCCTCGCGTTCCCGTGCCGAACCTCGGTAGGGGCTCTGACGGAGAGGACGGGCATATTCGTCGGTTATGATGCGATGTTTTGCGAGAGGCGTCTGACGAAGCTTCGCTGACGACGAGAAGCAGTGCTTGTATTGGTGGAGTAAAGCCTTGAGCGCCTTTTCTTGTCGCCTTGAAAGGCCTTGATTGACGTCGGAGGCGGGCGCGGACACTGCGGTGGTCGTGGCGGGTCCCCGAGAATCGGTGAGGGCGAATGCATTGCTTACTTCCACGAATTCACTTAGATGCGCTACCGTCGTACCCCTATTCAGGTGCCTGTATTCGTTGCTGAAGTTCGTCACCATTACCTTGGCTTCGCCGTTATGCAGCCTGGCTATGCCTCTTGCGACGCACATCTGACGATTTAGGACCAAGTTCTGGTCGCCTTCGATGACGCCTTGTAAGTTCCGCGAAAGAGTAGCAGGTGAAGACTGCATAACGGCCGACTTGATGGAGCATATAGACGGAGCATATAAAAAAATTGAGTCACTCTCCACGTAATGTATGAAGGCATTTATAGCGTACCGAACAGCTGAAAAATGTCAGTATATTTCTAATACACAAGAAAAGTGGCATAAGAGAGTTGGAGAAGTAGCGACCAATCAGCCCACTCTCCTAATGTGCAATTATTCGAGAAAGTAACATAAGATAGGATAAGAGAAAAATTCGACTCGATGAAAAAGAAAATAGAATTGACGGAGATATACTTTAGTCATTTAAACGGACACTACCTCTGTTTACAAAGATTGATTTTACTATCGTGGGTTCATTTACAAAGAAATTATGAAGGTCAATGTTTTATTCTTTGAATTTCGCGCCGAAATATTCGAAGCACAACGGAAACATAGCGTCACTAATTTCGAAGCCTCCTTTCATGTCTTGGCAACACTGCCTCAACAGAATTTCGTAAAACTTGCTGCGTGAATACCTTGGCCGCCCAAGGTCACAATGCAACTCATTTTTACCGATGAATAGTTGTGTGTCACAGAAGGCGCATTCACAGTTTGTGAAGTCACGTCGATTTGGTGCGAAAACTCGAAGGAGGCGTCGTCACCTGTATTTTATTTTTGAGCATTTTCTTGCTTGCTAAGCGTCCTCTCACGGCAACTGGTGTTTTGTTCTTGTGAAGGAGCGGTTTATTCATACGAGAAATATTGTTTTGCTTTTTATTGTCGCTTTAAGATTTGCCGACGGCCTCATGCTCTGCAGCAACGACGTTGATGTAGTACAAAACATGATTCACTTTCAAATCGTGAAATTACACAAATAGGACGAAAAATAATAAATAAAAAACGAAATAATGCTCAACGACCTGGATAAAAACAAGAGTTCCAAAAGAAATGGCAGATACCACGTGCAGTGGGAATCAAGGAAATGCGAAGCACGTATCAGGAACGTAAAATTGGTCTGCATTGTCTCTGTGTACCGATTTTGGTACATATCGAGTTAACGAAGCGGCCGCAAGAGCACCAACACTTTGGCATCCAAACCATGCCGCCCATGACACGCAGTTCATCATTCTAATGTTATGACTCGTCATTTACGTTCGTCCTGCAGTCGTGTTGTGCCGTAGCAATTTTGGTACACGTCCGATTAACGAAACGCGCGGCATGTAAATAATGCCGCTCATGACATGCATGCCATGATTTTCATGATCTTGGAACGTCTCACCCATGGTCGTCATGCATTGTTGTCTCGCCATACCAATTTTGGTATATATCAAGTTAACGACACGACCGCAAGTGCACCGAGACCGTCGCACGTAAATCGTGCCGCTCATGACATGCGTGTCATGATTTCTTTTATGGCGTGTCATTTATGTTCGTCATGCAGTCATGTTGTGCCATACCAATTTTAGCGCACATCACATTAACGAAACGGCGAGGAGAGTACCAAGACCGTGGCGCGTAAATAATACCGCTCATGGCATGCATGTCGTGATTTTCATGTGAAAGACCTGTCGTTTACATTCGTCATGCAGTCATGTTGTTGCGTACCAATTTTCGTATACATCCTATTCACGAAACGGCCAGGAGAGCACAAAGTCATAGGCGGCTAGATAGATAGATAGATAGATTCATAGATAGATAGATAGATAGATAGATAGATAGATAGATAGATAGATAGATAGATAGATAGATAGATAGATAGATAGATAGATACGCTCAAAGTCGCCGAACATCGCTAAGAAATCCTTCGCATTTAATAGCGATCATTCTTTAAAATGTGTGTAACAGGAGACATATGAGGGCAATTGCATACGGGGGAGCTCACGCATCAAAATTGAATTGTCCGTAGAATAAATATGGGCTATATAGCGCATGCGAAAGACATTCTGAAATGTTGATAGGGAACTTACCGCTCTCACTAAAGTAAAAAAAAGAGTGTACAATTACTGCATCCTCCCGGTATTAGCGTACGGTGCAGAAGCCTCGTGGATACCTAAAAAAACGGCTATAAAAATTAAGTACTCCACATCACGCAGTAGAAGGAAAACTGATAGGTGCAACTCAAAGGTAGATGTTTGGTGTTCATGGGTGTAATGTCAAAAGACACAGAACAAGCGGAATGGGTGCGGGAACAGGGGTAGGTAATATCCTTAAGTCAATTAAGAGAAAGAAGTGGACCTGGGCAGGGACACGCAATGCGATGAATAGACAACGAATCAGCAGTGAGAACGACCGAACGGATACCCGGACAAAAAAAACGCGGTAAGGGACGGGGAAAAGTTAGGTGAGGCAATGAAATCAGGAAGTTGGCCAGATTAAAATGGAATCGATTCGCTCAGAACAGAGCAAAGTGGAAATTGCTCGGAGTGGACTTCGTCCTGCAGTGGACGTGAAATAAGCTGATGATGATGACGATGACAGTTTTTATGCAAAATTAGTTGAAAAAAGAACGAAGTAGTGGGCTATAGCTCTAAACGCGCAGTTTCTCCAGTATGACGAAGCAATTACTACAATAGCAACACAGGGGAACACCATGCGAAAGAATGGAAAGCATGTGTTTAGGGCAGTCACTTCTATATACTGTTGTATTCTGCCCGGTGCTGGCCTCTAGCGCGTCTCATGCGTGGCTGAAGGCTGTGCCTGCTTGTGAACACGTGTGCCTGCGCGTGTTTCCTTCGGCTCCACTAAGGCTTGCCGAAGCTATTCGAATGGCGTTCCGATGAAAGCGAGACACGTGAAGCGATGATCAATAAGCGTGGCCAACTCGGAAGACGCCGTCCACCGTCCACGCGACCGAGCATTTCATCGAGGCGCTACGCGAGAGCTATAGGCGTACATGAACTTTGGGCTATATCATGATACGTGCCTTGATGAGGTAGGTCAGAGAGTGCTGCCGTCTTTCCAGCTCCAAATGGTGCACATGAATTCCGCTCCGCTTACGCTGTCGGCAAGGCTCTCTCCCGTGGCCTGTAGTTCTCGGAGGCGCTCGTCAGGGCAAAGTGACAACGTGAATTCATATCTCCCCTCGTGTGCCTCGTGATAATTCTTTTAAGGTCGTTTTTCTTCGGGATATTCATTTATATATGCGTACTTAGTAGTTTACAGAACATGACGGCAACGTGCGACACGGACGGCAAAAACCCGGCTCAATTGTAATTGCTATCGCAACAAAAAGGCATGCCGCAGGTTGTAAGCGCGAGCATATTTTATTTATTATTATTTACAAATACTGCTGTCTCAGTTATTGAGACATACAAAAGTGGATACAGATGAAAAAATACAATTTAACAAAATACATGATTACGCAACTCTTTGTTGCAAATTGCTGAGCATCGAGTCTGAGCAGAGACCCATCAAGATCATTCCATAGATCCACGGTCCGCTGAAGAAAGGATACTTGAAGCAATCAAGACTACCTCTAAAGGGGTGTTCACACGGGGGATTTCTCCCCGCCGTGGAAGGGGGATTGCGTATCACGTGACAACAACGTCACGGTTCTGCGTGCTTACGCGGCCTCACCGCTCATCCCTGGGGAGACGGGGACCTTTTGACCGAGTGGAACAAACACTCCCCGCTTGGCGGGGGAGACGGTGGAATTGTGAGCTGGCGCTTGGCAACAATAGCCTCGTGGATGCGCTGGCCGTAGCTGCAGCGTAGACACCGTCACGGCGATCTTTCCAGATACGCGTTCCGCTTGTGAGCACCGCGTTGACGAAACTGACCAATGATGGACATTCTTATTATTTTTTTACTCATGGGAGAGTACACCACGTCCGAAGACAAGCAGATTTCGGAGCCATACCACGACTAGTGGTGTTCAACTGCCCGCTTTATTTAATTATTTATTTACTTATGTTTTTCGAAATGATGAATTCGATTAGCATCTGGACCTCGCCCGTTTTGTTTGAAAGATTTGAAGGAAGCATCGCGTGCTTTTTATGCCGTATTGATGGTCAAAAGCAATAGTAAATCTCCCCAAAAGAATTGGGCAGATGCCTGCTAGAGTGCCGTTTTCTCCCGCAAACTGCACGACTCTCATTTAGAAAGATCCCCTCGTGATACGCAATTTCAGCGTTGTGAATAAAAAAATATTTTGCTGCTAAAGGCGAGAAAAATGATCGCCATTGAACACAAACTTAGTATATATACACTAGTGCCGACTCGCCGACGTTATGTATACATTTTATATTTTAAAAAGGTGTTTACATGGACTGCAAGAACCTTTTTTATTATTATTTTTGATGCCTCAGTTTTATTTGAAGCTGAGAGAATGGAGTATTTCTTTTTTTTTCAAGGAGGTTGGGAGGCGGGGGTGTGCTAAACTGGTGATTGATCCTGCCTGATGAAGACAGCAGCGGTCTGCATTAAATTCTTCGCACTCCAAAATTTTAATGGACGGCTCGTACACTTCCGATATCGAGCGGCCGGATTGCTTCCATCCTCGGCCGAGCCTCCTGAAACAAAAAACAAAACCACAACACTGTACTTGCAGAAATCCGACCAACATGGAACAATACTTAATTGAATTTTCGAAAAGCTGTGTACAATTTTGTCATTAGAGAGAACAAAAGAAAGAGCGGGTGCCAACAACTTCGGCAAAAATGTCCCTGCGCGACGACGTCTGTGAAGCTAGAAAAACACGGGAACTTCTGCTGGCGAGAGCCGCGTCTACATTTGCTGCGCAAAACTTGTGAATAAGACATTCTGCGAAAGGCAGCAGTGCACGTGTTAAAAGCCTGTTTACGCGATTGGCCGCTCCTCTTAGGCCCAATAGACAAAATCCCAGTGTTTATGCCAACTTCCATTTCGTTTAACCGCACAGTCCACACTGATTTCCGCGCGCTCGAAGCGTGCTGTTGCTTTCGTGGTGCCGTGAGTACCGGCACTGGAGTGGTCTGGTAACACTGGCCTCCCCCGCCGGTTGCTTTGCCCGTGTGAGCGAGAGATTTGTTCGGGGACTTCTCCCCGCCGGCTGACGTCACTTGGCTCCGCCTTTATCCCCCACGGAGAAATCCCCCGTGTGAACACCTCTAAAGGGCATAATATCTAGGGGATTGAATTGTCGGGTACTGCATGCAGAAGCTGCAACGAAAGAAATGGGCGCCAGAACACTCAAACAGGTGTGAACTCTCTTATGCAAGAGAATGATACGATCGCAAGTGCGCCGATGCTTGAGAGGCTGCAGTGATAAAACATGCGCATGCGAACGAGGCGAGAACCGCCTGTCATAGCGACGAAAAATAAACCTAATTGCTTTTTTTGGTGAGGTGAGCAAACAACCGACGCATATTCGAGTATGTGCCTGACAAAGGTCTTGTACGCTGTCAATTTGCATTCTTTTGTCGAATTGCTGAACGCGCGTCGGAGATACCAAAGTTTTCGAAGAGCCTTGGCGCAGATTGTTGCGACGTGCGTGTGTCATTTTAAATTTGTTGGCAGAGTTGCACCAAGGTCTTGAAACTCCGTGACACGAGCTAGACTGACACCATCATTAGTATATATAAAATTCAGAGGCTGTTTCTTATTTGAAATGGTCATGGCTACAGTCTATTTGAAATTAATAGACATTTGCAAGGTTTCACTTCAGTTACAAAACAATGAAAAAGCACTGTTCAGCGCTTCCTGATCTTCAACATTAGAGATGGTGTTATAGATAACGCAGTCGTCTGCATACATTCTAAGTTTAAATTGCGTGTCACCGATAATTTCTGCTGCGTCAATTATGTAGATAATAAACAAGAGGGGCCCAAGCACCGAACCTTGCGGCACCCCTGATGTGATTTGTACGTCAGATGACTTCGCGCTATCAAACGCAACAAAGTGTGTGCGCGACCGCAAGTAATTTGCTATCCAGTCAACTAGCTTACTGTCGCCAAAAAATGTGCGAAGTTTAACTAAAAGTTTAGCATGGCGAACCAAGTCAAAGGCCTTAGAATAATCAATAAATATGGAGTAAATCTGTCCTCGGTCGTTAAGGGAAGAAGCAATGTCGCCCGTAAATTCAAGCTACTGTGTGACAGTATAATAGCGAGCACGAAAGCCGTGCTGTGATTGGGAAAGTATATTGTGTGCATTTAGGCATTCTACAATGTATTTATGAATGATATGCTACAAAAGTTTAGAGCTGGTAGAAAGTAAAGATATTGACATATAATTTGGTATTATCTGCTGGTACGTTCGCTAATTTCCAGAGCTGCGGAAATGTTGCAGAGATTATTGATTTTTTTAAATATTACAGTAACATAATTAGCACACCACTCTGACTACCTTTTTAGAAACATATTTGGAATACTGTCTGGGCCAAAGCTTTTCGTAACATCAAGATTTAATATAACGTTATGCACTCCAGAAGAGCTTACTTCAAGATCAGGAAGAGCAGGCAGATTGCTGCATGCAGAAAATGAAGGATTGATGCCGTTATCAGTAGAAAAAACTGATTTGAAGTAATTATTAAAGGCCTTTGCTATAGCTTCAGGATTTGAGCAGGATTGGTCATTAACAATGAATGATGAAGGTATAAACGATGTAGGACTGATCGATCTCCAGAACCTGGATGGATTTTTTTTCATAAATATCATCAAAGTATTGCTAAAGTAGTAGTTCTTAGCCTCCTTCATTTTAGCGCCTAATTTACTTTCCAATGTGTTAAATGAAGAGACGTTTTCTTTACACCTGGAATGACGATTCTTAGGTAAGCGCTTTACGCGACGAGTGAGCTGGATTATTTCTCTATTATACCATGGGTGTGTGTCTTGGGTTCCGTTTAATATATTTTTGAGGCACGTACTTTGATTGGGCATTCACGCGCAATGCCACAAAACTTAAGAAGCAGCGTATCTACATTGCAAAATTCGCTACAACATACAAATTCCTCAAAAGATGAGGCTAAAGTGTACAATACGGAAGTGTCGTCAGCTTTACAGAAGTTCAAAACAGTTTTGATCTCAGGGCTTTGGAGGGGGACACACTAAGTTCAAGGCAACTTCAAGAGCTAACCCTTCGATGACTTCACATTTTACACCGTGCGATAACAGCTGCTGGCTTACAAAAAGAAAGTCCAATATTGCGTCCTCGCGTGTTACAGTATCTACAAGTTGAGTTAACCCAAAAGAAACGGCCAGGTCGATCAGGGAAGCGCAAAGCGCCCCGTCACGCCCAGTTGGGGTAAGTAAGTTACAGTTAACGTACGGGAGATTGACATCTCCAGATAACACTAATTTACAATCATACAACTTGTTACTGACGAGGTAATCATTAATAGCAGGATCAACATCGTCGGAGTTCGGAGGGCGATAGAGGACACCAACAACTATTACGATACCTTTAATGTATATTTGCACCAAATAGTTTCTCTGCCCGGAAGTTCAGGTAATAAAGGAAATTCAAGATTTGATTAAATTAAAACTGCCACACCTCCTCCACAGCCAACGTGCCTGTCTTTCCAAAGAAGTGCATAACCAACAGGCAAAATTTCGCTGTGATTAACAGTATCATTTAGCCAAGTCTCAGTAACGCAAACAATTGATGGGTTGTGGCATTCCACTAAACAGTTCAGAGCTTCAATTTTGTTTAGTATGTTCCTCGCATTTTGTTCACAACGTCAATCAACCTTTGCGGAAAAAGAATAAGATGAAGCTGAGTTCACACCAAGCGCTTGCGCAGAAGCCGGTTTCACAGAGACTGGCCCTGCTGAAAGTGAATGCGTAGAAACTTTGACAATGGCATTTTTATCAGTGTCCCACACGTAACAAACACCATCAACTGTGAGTGTGTGGTGCTTATGCTTCACTTTCCCAGCATACTCGCGCATATCTTGGCAATTCTGCCATAGCGCTTTCCGTGCCAGTCGAACCCGAGCAGAGTAGTCCTCATTTATATAAAATTTCGTTCCTTTAAGTGTTCGGGCGTTGTTCAAGATAGTAATCTTTGACGTGAAATCCATTAGTTTAATGATTACCGGCCGAGGTGTATCTCCTCTTTCTGCTCCAAGCCCGTGGCAACGCTCTATGTCGTCCCACTTTACACCGAGTTTAGCTGATAACAGATCCAATACAGACTCAAGCAGATGGTCAGTCGTCTCGGAAGGTGTCTCACGCAAACCATGAATTATCAAGTTGTTTTTGAGGAGTCTGTTCTCTAGCTCATCGTTCTGACGGTCAAGCTTGCCAACTAGTTTTTGAAGCGTACCAGTGGTCTGCTCCAGTTCACTTACACGTGGTATAATATTTGACATAGACGCCGCCATTGCCTCAACACTCATTAGACGACTTTCAAATGATGCAACTGTTTCAGATAGGCTAGATAATTCCTGGCTGATGCGGGCTTGCCCAGCCAGTAGTTGCGACAGCATTTCATCAACTTTGGGACCGGGAATGGTCTCTATGTCGCCACAAAGTAACAATAATGACATTCTTAGGCAATGCACCAGTTTTGTCACAACGGCAGTACAGCTCAGAGAGTCTGATATGGCTGATCAGGACAGCAACCAGAGGCCATTAATTTATTTCTCAATGAAGGCAATTCTAGAGGTCGAGCGTGGTGACCAAGAAAGAACAGGACGGCTGTTCTCTTAAGAAAATAAAATATCATCGAGAAAAATTGCAGGCTCAGCACAGCGGTCTTTCTTCGCCACTGCTAGTAATAACTATAGGATGTAAAAATAAATACTGCCTAGATTGAATGCGCGCACCTCTTGCGACATTTCTGCTCCGTCGTCCCTATGAAACGTGGCACGGCACCCCTAAATTTCCAATTATCTCTCTGTTACTCACGCCTTACTCTGTTTGAACATGGACTCCCATATTCAGGTAGTGTATGGGTAAATAACCTTGCTCGTGCAGACTGTGGAATTCGTCACCAGGTTCCCGAGAAACGGTTGTCCTAGCTCTAAACGTGCAAATCTCATTATATTTGAACTACTCCGTATACGGGAATCTTGGGCGAGAAATCCAGCGTTCCCAACGTCCATTAAAAAGAGTAAACAAGGTATTTGAGCTTCTCCACATTTTGCTGATATTCTGTCCGTCGCTATAACGGCGATGGCTTGATACACGGGTAGCTTCTGTATTGAACGTTGACGACAATGAGGCAGCGTGACCGCAGCTTATAAAAATTATAGAAATTTGTCTATTCATAGAGATTCAATAGAATCTATCACAACGTAGTCAGAACATGGACATTTATAGCACCCATGAAAATCCAAGTGGTGTCCGTCAAGACAAGCGGAAGTAATTCTCAGCATATTTCGATGCCACGTACCCCCGCTAAATTTTTACTCACGCAGGGTTGGTTTGGTGTTATCGCCCCTCTGCCATTTTTGTCTTGAAATTGAAAACATAGAACATTATTTGTTGGCTTGACGCCAATACAGATTTTTACGGAGAAGACTTCTAGAAATTCTTATTTGTAATTTGGGGCTCAATTAAACGTTTGAAACTGTCCTGTCTTTTGATGCCTCAGCACTGGGATATTGCCACAGGGACGTTTTCAATGCTGTTTTTGATTTCATGCAAATGACAAATCATATACGATTTTGATTATTATTGTTAAAAAATCAACCGTAAACATAGACTACTCTTCTCGTCTGTGTTTTAAAACATAATGAAGTTATTCTTCTGTAGAGGTTTCGCCAATCATCTGTCTCGTTTTAATAGTTAAAATGCACAATTCCATTAATTAAATTCCCTACAAAACTTCCTTTTTATATCTGTTCCCTTGAAACATTTCCAAACAAAGCGTAATTATCAAATAACTCTTGGCCAATCGCCCCTGGTGGGGGCGCGCCATATGTCTTGAGGATTATAATCATCGTCATCAGCCACTTCATTTGCTTGGCCAAGTACCGGCAACTCGTGTATTGACCGCCGACGACAAAGAAGAAGCGTCATCCGCCGCTTCCATTACGTGGCCAGCTCGTGTGCTGGCCGTCGACGACAACGAAGCAGCGTGATCCGGCGCTTCGATTACGTGGCCACAGCGAGGCTGCTTCATTTCGGCCCCGACTCTCGCCAGCTTAGACCGCACTATCGTGATGCAGCGGTCACCTACGGAGTTGGTGGCGGTTTTCGTCAACGACAAAGGTGACGGCGTCGGCGAAGACCGATCGTACTGCGAGATTCAGGTGGCCCAGGTCCGCCGTGAGTCTGGTCTCGCGGGCGATATGCACGTAAGCATTGTGGAGCCGCCTGCCGAGGAGCAGCCGCACCAGGCCGCGGACGTCGCCCACGAGGATCAGGGCGGCGAAGTGGAGACAACGAGCACAGCGAGCAGCGGAAGCACCGCCGACGGCAGCAGCACTGCCTCAACTTCCTCCTCACCCGCTGGCGAGGAGGCTGGGGCACGGCCCCACCTGACATGCTGCCTCTGCCCAGAGGACGAAGGTCCCCCTGTGGAAGCACTGTTCCGGTGCCCTTGCCGCTGCCCTGATACCTTTGTGCATCGCTCCTGCCTGGAGCAACTGCTTTACATCGATCCGGAAGGGGCCGCGTGCCCAGTGTGTGGCGTGCGCTACCCGGTGCGGCGGTGCACCAAAGCCTTGTGGCGGTGGTTCTGGGAAAAGGAGTCGCGTGAGGATGCCATCCTCTTCTTGGCCAACATGGTTTTCAGCCTGGGCAACCTCGGCGTGCTCGCCATGGCTTGGCTGTACGTCGTCTTCGAGTACACCTCCAAGGCCTGGCTCTCAACCGTTTCACTGGCCACGGCGCTTTTTGTCCTCACGGTCCTCTGGGTGGCCTTTGGATGCCTCCGCTTCAACATCCTGTTCACGGCCCTTGTCCGCTGGAGGCGCCAAAATACCACGCTCAAGGTGCTGCTCACGGACAAAACCATCGCCCAGGCCTGACACCACCGCGCTGCCTCCAGAGCTTGTGTGTTGTGTGTTTTTTTTATTCCCCTTAGTCGGCTCTCTGGAGGAAAAGTGCGGGCAACGGGCAGCGTGCATGTCTTTTTTTTCTTCCTCTCTCAGGGCACCGGTGATCAAAGCCGCGACCAAAAAAAAGTGTGTGTGAGAAATAAAAAGTGAAGCAAAGGGATGAGTTCTTTATTTCGTGTCTGCATATTGTTTGCAGTGTGCCATAAACAACTGATATATTCTCCCGCGCCGCTGCTTTTCGTCGAGTAACGTTTCTCGCAAAACCGACTGGCAAGTGAGGCTTAACTTCGACATCAAGCGTTTACTCTTTCATGGTCTGTTGTTTAGGTGCAATTACAACTACTCTACATAGGTCTACCGAAGCGTCCGGAAGGTGACGCCGCTTGTCTTGCCGGGAACAGGGCACTTTCATTCAATAAATTTTAATATGCTTATTTCTGAATGACCTCTATAGTAATTTGCTCTGCTTGGTTGGCTCGTTTGTCTCTGCAAGTCTTGGCGCTGCCCACCCAGGGGGATCGGCCATGAACCGCACGGAGCTTTGAGTTCAAAAATTAATATTAATGTACAAGACAACACAGTAAATCGATATGGAGGCAATAAAATGAATTCAGTGATCGCAAATGAGATTGAAAGAGACCGCCCTGCAAAGTATGAAGGCGAAGAAAAATAAATAAATCGTTCCGGTAAAGTTTGAACGAATCTTTTCTCATGTGCTGCGATCAGGACAAAAAGAAAGCTAAAACAAATATGAAAACTTATTAGCGTTCAATCCTTTTTGCTTCACGAAGGCAATCACATATTATTTCGCATACATTCCTCTGATGAAATTCCGTCAGTCGCACCGAAAGAAGGCACTACTGGAAGAAACAAATTTAAACCAATCTTGCACAGGGGACTCTTTCCATAGTGTTTCATTCTTTACTTTTATTTCGTGGTTAATTTTATGCCCTTCAGCCATTTGTCTATTCACACTGATAACTAATGTGGCCCGTCTCCTGATAGTATTAGCGAGTTATTCGCAACATACGTATAAGGTAACGCCGCCACACGGCAACCGCCGGAAGTTGCGTCAAAGTGACAGAGCGAATGTTTGCCCAGCGAGAGCGCGCGAGCTCTGATTCGACGTCGTCGTCTTTGGCGAATTCATCATCGGGTGGCACGTGTATTGCGAAGGATTTTGTTGCAACTAAATTCCCCAGATATTTTGTAAAGCCTGAAATTTCGGCACCTTGGTTGCTACAATATCCCCGCACCTTTTCATATTTCACTAATCGGTCAAAAGTGCAACAGCAGTCGATACCACCACATGATTATGACGCGCGCCATAGGGGGCCTCACTGACAAGCCTGTGACAAAGAAAATGAAGGTATGCAGTCCAGGGGCCGCTTATCCGTGGAAAAATAGATGGTGCGAAACTAGAAGAGCAGAAGTCTCAATCACTAAATTACGATGCCGAGTCCCCCCAATGAACTTTTACATGTACAGGTCTGGTTTGGCTCAATCACCGTTGTGTCTGCATTGTGATGAGGATGAGTCTCTGGAGCACTTCTTCATATCATGTCGAAGATTCAACATCCCACGGAAAAGGTTTCTGGAAATACCCTTAAGAAACATGGGTTTAAATTTGTCTCTTCCAGTAGTGCTCTCTCTTGGTGCGACTATCCTCGGATTTAGTCACAGGAACGTGTGCAAGGCCGTATGCGATTTTCTTCGTGAGACAAAAAGAATTAAATGTTGATCTGCTCAGTTCATTATTTTATTTTATTTTTTTTTCTTCATCATGATCTCAGTACGTGAGAACCAATCTCCATAGCGTTCGCTTCTCTTCTATAATTATATGCCTTCAGTCTTCGCAGAAAACTATTCCCTTAACCTAAATTTGATTATCACATTCGTACTACAATTTTCTTTGTATTTTATTAGGAGTTCTCTCCCACACAAATTTCTTTTCCGGTTCATGGCCGATCCCCCAGAGTGGGTTGCGCCAAGATACCCAAGGACCAACCAACCAACCAACCACAGGAGATGTCGACCGTCTGAGATGCTTTAACGCGCGCCTAAGCGCAAGGGCTTCTAGCATTTCGCCATCATCAGAAATGCGACCGCTGTAGCCGGGAGCATGTGCGCCGCTTTCGGGCCAACAGCCGAAGAAAGCAACCGCTCCGCGTCTTCACACCGTACCGTCAAAGTCGTCATACTTCAGTTTTCCTTCGGAAATGAAACAGGGAAAGGCAAAGCATCTTCATATTCTGCACTGACGAGCCTGTGACAAAGAAAATGAAGGTTTGCAGTGTTGTTCTTGGGGAGCGTTGCCATGACGGCTATGTTATTTTTCGTTGTATTTCCCTCTGTTCTAACATTGTTCCATTTGTTGAATTCTGTACCTTCCACCAACATACCTTTATAAATGGAGAGCAGTTTACATGTTTCCATAAAGAACCCAAATATTCGCCGAGCGCTTTTAACGAATTAAAGGAAAGCTGTCTTATGGCACCTAAGCGAGCGTGACAAAACGAGAAACGAAGACCTGACGCCCTACAATTCCACTGATTCACAATAATTGCAGTTAAGCACCATGAACTAGGTGTATGCCAGTCTTAATTGTAGATTGGTTTGCTAGTGCACATTCAAGAAGCGGAAAATACAGCGCGATCGAGGACACGGACACTGGCGCCTTCTTTGTTTTTTGCTTTCTTCCTGCGTCCGAGCCCAGCTTTCGCCATTTCCTTTTTTTTTTCGCTCTAGATTTGTTCTCTTTCGTCACGTGTGATGCTGTCAAAGATGCAAAATTACGCCACTACAATAAATCTAAATATTCGGTTTCACTTTCTCAATTCGCGATGTGTTTGTGACGCACGGCGTATATTGGCCGACTACGAAATAATTTCGGGCCACAAGGAGTTTTCAAAGAGGTCTTCCGACACTTTTTGAACATAGCTAAAAAAGCACCGCCGATTAACTCTGAAGCATCCTGCGAACATGCCAGCCGAATATTATCGCCTTATGCAGCAGGAAGGTTTCAAAATGCAGCCGGAAAGCACGCGCTCTTTTTCCACGATATGTGTGAGGGAAATACCACTGGTCTCCGCTAGGGGCTTCTGGATGCCATTTCGCTGCTGTCGCGTGGGGGCGCGTGGGGGCGCGCGTACGGCCGGCGGAAGTGTGAAGGCTCGTCCCGGAAGTCGGGCGTATGCTATACGTTCTCAGTCACTGGTTAGCGTACCCGATTGCGTATTTTGGCATTGATTTTGCACCTTATTGCGCCTTTGATTATATACATTTTCTGGAAACCTGAACACCAGGGCAACAAATCATGCGACGTGAATATGAGGCAGAATTTATTAGGGAGAAGTCTTAACTTGACCTTGTCCACTCGAACGGGATTCGTGCTCGCGAGCGGACACGGCGGCCAGTGTTAATATGTGCATCTAATTAAAATCAACTAATGCTTGTGAAGGCGTTTAGATCAGCAGAAAACCAATTAGCGCATACGAAAATACGAGGGAGATCGATATCGACACGGTAAAAGCTGCGTGACACATGACTATATATTACGGAAACTGCGACATCCAGGCAATAAAAAGAACGTGGAAATGACAAAGTGCGCTCCGTGCTCGTAACCTAACCTTGAGAGCCAGTACATAAGATCCCTTTGCAGTTCTGCGAGCAAAGGAATCTAGCCGGCTTCACGGCTAGTTCTCAGGGACCCAGTGCCTGCCTGTGGTGCCTATTTGTCACGAACTCTGTGAAGCCTTTATTGAGTGCCACGTTAATTTGCAGGACGCGATTTCCAAAAAATAAACCACACAGCCAAGCAAACTAAGAAAGCAGGTCACGAAATACAGGCGATTTAGCGCCCGGTAATCGCGCCATTCACAGCAGCTCAAGTCATACGTATCGATTAAGCGATCGAAATTCCATGGCCTAACAGTATTCTGTTTTTCTCACAGCCACTAAGCCAAAATAACGAGGTCTATAGATGTCAAGGTTATACATCTCGCCCACTGCGTATGCAGAGTGTCTAGTACACTTGCACCAAGGTTTTAAAATATCCACTTGCGCATTAATTACGGGAATGCGAGAATCGTACAGTGTTGTTTGCTGTAGTTTTGACTATATGAGACTATTTTTAATGAGCTCACGTAACTATTAATTATTTACAAAATTTCAACTGTTGCTTATAATGAAAAATGATCATTTTGAAGTTGGAGAGCATGTGAGCTAGTCTATGGATAATGTACTGTAGTAATAATAGATTCAGTGGTTTTAATTTTTCTGGGATTGTAAGAAAGCGCGCCAAGTTTGGAAACGCGCCACATTACTAGGCGCTCACGTGCCGTGACATTGGCTACAGGACAGAACGACCGATGATGCACAGAGAACGCAGGCACAAACAGTTAATGCCACGGCACGCAACCGCCCCGCCACGTGGTACTTTTCAAATACCACACACCTTCTTAAAAGCCAGAAAAAATTAAAATCACTGCACTTATTAGTATGAAAGTACATCACCCGGATACTAACTGACACGCTCTACAACTTGTCCATTGAACATTTTGCGTTTAAGCCAACAATTTGTGCAGGGCCTACGCAAGGCCAAGCGGGTAGGGGAAAAAAACGGCTAAGACACCGTAAGTTGTGCGCGGGCGCCGATTTTTTAAAAAGTATTTCAAGCAAAATGCAGCAAGCAGAAAAGAAGAGTGCATTTGAGCTTTCCATAAAACTTCATCAATGTTTTCAGACCTGCAGTGCGTAGGCGCGAGAAAATCGGAAGTTGTCAGGGCTTTTTTTTCCATGTTGCAGTAGTTCTCTAAAAGTAATTTTCTTGCCACTTTCAGAGATGAAAAATTCTCCAGCCATCAAAGGATCGACTCGTGATAAAGGTCATGAGACATACGGGCATAATTTCCGGAGCGCAATCACGAAACCACCGCAGAAGCTTGCTATGGCATGCGGGCGAGTGAAAGCGTGGACAGTGACATGGCGGACGCCCTCGAAACTGGCAGCATTTAGCGAACTATGAATGTCGCCACCATGAACGGAGCGGCGGGGGAGGACATCGATGCACCCTATTTCTGACGGGGCTGTTGCGCCACCTTGAGACCGCGCGACAAAACGCGCCACGACGCGCGCCTTCGCGGAAAACGCATGTCTATACACTCCCTGTTCCTCCGTTGTCACCATGTAGGAAAGAAAAAATTGGCCGCGTATCTCCGTGCTTCGCTGCAAATGCCGTCGAAAGACGATAGCCTTCTACCGGCCGTACTACATGAGTCCCGTTTCGCGTGTTTCTATTCCCCCCGAGGAGTTGCGCAAGCGAGAGGGAAAACGAAGAGACGCGAGGAGAGAAAGGGACCGGCCGGAGTGGTGGGCGGCCGTTCCCTGCCTTCCGTTCGGCACGATGGATGGATGGATGGATGGATATTAGGAGCGTCCCCTTTATAACGGGGCGGTGGCCGGGCCACCAAGCTCTAGCTTTATTTCTTTTTCGTTTACAACCATTTCTTTTCCCGAATCACATATATTTTCACAACTAATTTTTTTCCTCGTCTATTTATTTTATCTATTATCATTCTGCTGTGATGTAACAATCATACCCGAACTACCTTGCGCTTTTGTTTGCTCCATACTTTTGCGCCAGCAATGCTCTAAGCGCCTTTTACTTATATCTATCGCCGGCATGTTCAGCTTTCCCCTGTTACTCCTGAAACCCATGGCCTCCTGTAGGGTAGTGTCCACAGCTACACCTGGGTGGACATCTGTACATTCAATCAAAATATGGTCTGTCGTTTCCCTAGCTTTTCCACAGCACGTACATGTATCCCCTTCTTTATTGAATTTCGCTCTGCAACTTCGGGTTCTCAGGCAACCGGACCTTGCCTCAAACAGTAAAGCGCTTCCCTTTGAATTATCGTAAAATTTTTCTCTCTTGATTTCGTCTTTCCCTTTTCGGTAGTTATTCAATGCCGGTTTCTTCTCCATTCTTGCTATCCAATCCGAGTTCTCCGCCGCTCTGACCATGCTCTTAACGCTCTTTTTCGTCCCATCCGTTTCGTTACTGGATGTATACTTACTGGTAAGCTTCCTAGTTCTCTTCCTCCATTGTGAATCAACGTTCTTCCTATACAAATACCTGAATACTTTCGCTGCCCATCTATTTTCTTTCATATTCCTTAATCTCTGTTCGTACCTAATTTTACTCTGAGCTTCCCTTCCCTCAAAGTCAGACCATCCCATATCCCCCTTAACAGCCTCATTTGTGGTCTTCCCATGGGCGCCCAGTGCGAGACGTCCGACCGTCCTCTGATTCACGTCCAGCCCTGATTGTACCTCTGGCCTCATGCACACCACTGAGTTTCCGAATGTAAGTGCTGGCACCATTACACCTCCATGGCACCACACCTCCATGTAAGTGCTGGCACCATTACACCGTAACCATGGCGCCATCTGGCCATGGTTACGGGAAACGCAAGAAGCTTGCTTAGTACAGGAAACGTCCGCTTTTGCGCATCCTAACAAGCACTAGGGTCTTTAGAATTACGCATCTATGTATTTTCTACTAAAGGAACACACCGTCCAATACATACGTATTGATGTTGCGCCTCAGATATGCGTAATATTTGCTTTTTGGCCGACTGTGTTCACAAGTATGAAGGTAGCCACCAATTCAAGCTGGGTGGTCGTTGAGGAAGGGGTTCACCTCCGCCATGTGTGCAACAATTACATCTCCAAGTCAGACATCCTCCATGGGTCAGCAGAGTAGCCACGATCTAGCGAAATAGCTTCAGTAAGTTGTCCACTGCTTGCAGGGCTTCTTTCAGGGGCAGTCAAATTAATTACATCAAGGGACACTGGTTTATCAGAGGAGCTTGCAAAGAGGATTTCGATGTGTTCTAATGGCAAGCAATTCCCTCCATCTATATCCTTGACCTCACTGTGCACTATGAAACCTTTGTATGCTGCTGCAAAGTGATTTGCTGTTGTATTGTTGTTGCAATGCCTGAACGACCTTACTGCACCAAAAAATAGCTCAAGGTGGTCCTGACTGAGCTTGGAAGTTGGAAAGTATGCCAGTAGTCCATTTTCTTTCACCATGTGGTTGTAAAGATGGATAACATTGTCTAAGCATAGCGCAAAGTTACTGGCGCCTGTCTTTTGGTTAGTTTCTGTCAGCTTACCTGCTGCAGACTCCCTGAGTGAGCAGAAGTAGGGCTTCAATTCTTGGACATACGCAGTGATATGAGCCTCATTTTCTGGACAGAATGGTTTTTCCATCCTCCTTGTGCTGGGTGTCTTGAATTTAAGATATCAAATGCATTGTTAACATGCGTTATGAACTGTTCGGTTGGCAAGGAATTGTAAAATTTTGGTATTTTTCTAGCTCTACATTCTCCAGTCGCTTCTGCTACTGATTGACTAAACGTTTGAGCTGCTAACGAGACTTTTATGGGTTGGTTTTTCCAGTTGATATGTACCTCTCTAAGTTTGTTTGCCATATGTAGGCCTTCTGTGTTCTGGACTTCATGGAGCTCATCAATGTGCTTCCGCAATATAAACTGTTCATTCGCATTGACAATAGCCCTTTTATCATACGAGGTGTTCCACAGCAGCTTCAACTATGACAAGGATCCAACATGGCAAACACACTCCTTTTCGTAACTGGGTGGGGAAAAGAAGGATCAAGCTCAGTCAGGTCCATCTTACAGCCAAGGCTCCGCAGCATGGATAAGTTCGCTGCAGCACCATCACAGGTCAAACTAACAATATGTGCCTTTTTCGTGAGCGAAGCTAGCAGCGTGCAGCACCAGCTTTCTTCTCTGTTCACTATCAAGACCATCAACCAGAAAAGCCAATTGGTAGCTTCGATCTGCCATTGATTGTAACAAGCATTAAAACGAATGCATCTTTGGCAATTGGAAAGTGGTCACCATTGACATCAGTGCCCAAGTCAACACATCATGCAATCTTCTTCCGTCCCATTCCACACGCATTCATATAGTCAGCTCATCCACAACTAGGTTGCATAGTGTGGAGTAACCATTTTGTGAATTTTGGTTTACCTTCATGGACAATGCAGTGAGCGCCTCCTTTGAAAAACCAGCAGCCCCATCAACTGATTGATACCATTTGCATAGTGTCCTTGGATGCAGAAGGCAGTTTTCAAGCTCAGCTCGCACATATCAATAAGCTCTTGGAGAATGAAAGTGCAGTGTCAGTGCAAATGCACTGAGCTCCGGTGAGTGAGCGGGTGAAGGTGTCTCGCCAGCTGGCGCTTGAGCAAGTCGTTTTTCATCCCACCAAGACTCTACAGCATAGCGACATCCTCATTTCCTAGAATTCTATTCCCAACTAAATCATTAATGACGTCTTGTAGGTGGGCAACCTTTTGCAGAAACCGGCAACGGGCTTGCTGCAGTCTTGATCTTCTTGGTCGTCGCTTGGAAATTTGAATAGCACCTTGCTTCACGCCTCAGAAAGGCTTTTTCAGGTGTGTCCTCTGCTAGCTGTGGCTGCAACAGATTAGACGTACAAAAATGGGTGCCAGAGCAAACACCATGACACAAATCACATACCGAGAACAAGCTAGGAAGATGTTCTTTAAGGTGTTACTTAGCTCAAAAAGATTTCTGTTTACACCTTTGTGAATTTAGAAATTGCAACAACATAAAAACTGCCATGCATAGGAGCCTGCTAGTGCAAGCTGATTTAAGCATTTATTTGTTACTTTATTTACAAAACACTACAAGCTCATTTGGACCCAAGCAGGAGAAGTACAAAGCACAGAAAGGTTGGTGCAGCGTAGTTTAAGGTGGGGTGCTTCACAGCGGCCGTTTGGTTTGATTCAACAAACTATGTGGGGTGCTTCGCAGCAGCCGTTAGGTTTGATTCAACAAAAGATAAGCGGATGCATGTACCCAAAAGACCAGTTTTGTTTTGCACGTATCATGGCTCATCATGGCCAGTCAAACAAATACAGGGCATAAAATGTTGTGAAAAGTGCTCTATCGAGGCCGAGGAACGACACGAACGCCGGAACCAGACAGGAACGAATGCCCCTTTATTGAAGGAAGGCTCTGCTTTTAAAGCGCTTTATCATGACGACGGTCCTACGTCACAGCTGGTTTGATAGCCGATATCACTCTTCCCTTCTTAGTCAAACAACAGTCATTTGAATTTCGACTTCCTCTTTTCGTGAAGTCTTCTGCAGCGTACCGCTCGGAAGGCTTTCGCACGCGGGTGCCTCGTCGCGGTAATGCTGACGATGACTCGTTGCCTGTGGGAATAGGCTGCTCAACTGCTGCGGAGCCAGATCCGGTCTTGTTAAGCCCTGCATTCCCTCTTTCTGTAACTGATGACTCGTCTAGCGGTGGGTCTGGTGGTAGAACCTGAGGAGTCTGGTTGTCGTTTGAATCTCTTAGCTCTGATGAGGTTGTTGGAGTTGGATCTTGTCTTCTTGGACAAGGTTCGCTTGAGACGTTGCCTTTGGAAAAGACCTCTCGAGAAGACGACTCCTGCAAAAGGCTTCTTGGCACGTTTGATCCTCCTGGGCGGATTCCTCCATCATTCTGCGAACTAGCTGCGGATGCTGCATTACTAGGGACTTCAGTCCATACGCTAGTTTTCCTCTGTCGCAAGTGATCCACGTGAGTGAACTGTAGTCGCCCTTGGACTCTAATGATGTACGTGACTGGGCTACCAACTTGCTGAACCGTACCTTCTTGCCATGATACCGGCTCGCCACGTGTGGTCTTCACGTACACCCTGTCTCCCGCGGAGAAAAATTCAGCGGGTTCTCTGTGGCGATTACGTCGCTCCGTGTCTTCTTTCAGGTGCACCGCCATGTCTCCTGCAAAGCTTGGTTTAAGAAGAGACAATGTAATTCGGGGCAGGTGCTTAAGGAAAACTTCAGCAGGCGTCCGGGAAGTCATCGAGTGTGGGGTGTTTCTATAAGAAAAAAAATCACAGCATATCCACGGGGTGAATGATGAGTGGGCGAAGCTCCGGAGGGAATCATCGGTAAACCGTGAATCTTCCGTGTAATTCGCCCAGTCGATCATCATGTGAAGAAGTCTTATGCAGCCCCTTACACAGGCCGGAACGCGCACCGCGTTTGCCGACGCTATCACATGAGTGCTGAGAGAGTATAAGGCGGAAAGGACACAGCGTCTTACACCCGCTTCTTACACGGGCCGTAACGCACTAGCACAAACGCGTTAGAAACGCGCAGTCTTTCGTTAATGTTGGGTATTTAGTGTCATCGTGGTGCATGTATCTACGTGCGCTTCGTGGCGTAGTGGCCAGCGCCGCGCGTTCGGAAGCGAGGAGTCCCTGGTTCGATTCCGCGCTTCGGACACAACTTTCGGAATTTTGTTAAGATGCGCACATCTCTATGTGACAGCGCCATCTAGGAAACTAGACGAGAAATGGCGATGACGACACAGATTGTGTACAGCGCCATCTAGAATATCCTCACTCAACTGCAGTTTGTATGTACTTCTATGAGACAGCGCCATCTATTATAATGTTCGGGAGAGACTGCCGGTTACGCCTTACGCCGGACGCGTGACAAGGTTAGACAGGAGGAGCTTCGCCCCTGAAAAGAAATTTGTTGAGACGTTCGTGTACGGTATTCTTCACTCCAGCATTCTGATTGCTCAGAACCTGCGTCAAGAGAGCTTCCTTGGTCGTTCTTACCAGTCTTTCTGCTGCTCCATTAGAAGCGGGATGATGGAGGGGTCCTAGTATGCTTGATGCCTCGGTGCCTCAAGAACTCTCCAAAGTCATCCAAAGTAAACTGTGGACCATTGTCGGTTACAATTTCGGCAGGGTAGCCGTATGCGGCGAATAACGTGTCCAGTTTTTCCAAGGTTCTAGTGGTAGTAGTCGATGGCATGACGAACACTTCAACCCACTTAGAGTACACGTCTGCAAGAACGAGTAGATTTACACCGTCTTTGACAGCGTAGTCGGCGTGAATCCTCTCCCAGACTTTTGTTGGATACCTACAGGGTTCTAGAGGACCTGTCGACTTTGCTGGACGTGTGCTTTGGCAGGCTTGACAATTCCGGACGGTTTCTTCTACGTCTTTGTCGAGTGAAGGCCACCACACGTGCGCCCGTGCAAGCATCTTCATGCGTCTCATTCCTGGGTGTCCCTCGTGCAGCAGGGAGAGAACATGAGCTTGCAAAGTTTCTGGCACGATCACCCGATTGCTCCGAGTCAAGCACCCCTGCTCTGCAGACAGGTGATATCTGTGTATGGAAAATAGTCGCAGTTCGTCAGGGTAATGCTGTGGCCATCCTGAAAAAACGTAGCTTAAAACACGTGTTTGAACAGTCTCGTTTTGTTTCTCGAGCAACGTCTTTCGCTGTCAGCGGGATTGCGTCGAAAACAGCTAAACACTCCGGTTTGTCGTCCCCGAAACTTGCAGACAGTGGCAGCCGTGATAGCGCGTCAGCAACTTCCATTTTCTTGCCGTTCCGGAACTAGAGATCGTACTGATACGCTGTCAACATCAGTGCCCATCTCTGAATTCGTGCAGCTGCTAAAGACAGCAGCGGCTTATTGCACCCAAGAAGCCCAAGAAGCGGCTGATGGTCGGTGTATAGGCTCAACTTGCGGCCTTACAAGTAGCGATGGAATCGTCGCAAACCAAATATGAGTGCGAGGGCTTCTTTTTCACCTTTAGCATAGTTGCGTGCACTGCTGGTTAATGTGCGCGAAGCGAATGCGATAGGTTGTTCTGTTCCGTCAGGCATTTCATGGAAAATCACAGCTCCCAAGCCGTAAGCAGAAGAATCGCAACCAAGTCCGATTGGTTTTGTGATGTCGTAGAAGGCTAATACTCCGCTGTTCAGAATCATTTCCTTAGTTTCTTCGAATGCCGTCTTGGACTGTTGCGTCCATTCCCACTTGCGGTCTTTTTGAGGAAGCTCATAGAGTGGTGCTACCACAGTTGTCAAATTCCGCAAGAGTTTGCCATAGAAGTTTAGAAGACCCAAGTAGGCCCTCAGTTCCGTGATGTTACTGGGCTCTGGCGCATCTCGCACAGGCGCATCTCGTTATGTTGTCGTTGAGTGCTTTCAGGACTTTTGTGACAGTTGTGTAGCACTCCTCTGCACTATGGCCAGTGATGATGACGTCGTCTATATAGCATCCGACGTTAGGAATTCCTTCTAGGACATTGTCCATGATGGCCTGAAATAAGGCCGGTGCGCTCGCAATTCCAAATGGAAGACTTTGGAATTCGTATAAGCCTTGATGCGTGTTTATCGTGAGCAGTGGCTTGGACTCTTCACTGAGAGGCATTTGCTGGTACGCCGAGTCTAAGTCCAGCACACAAAATACTTTGCCCCCAGCTTGTATCGAATATAAACCCTCAGGAAGCGGTGGTGGGTAACAATCAGTTTTCAGTAATTGATTGTTACCTTGTAGTCTCGCCCAATTCTGATTCCGCCTCCACGCTTCGGAACTGATACGATGGGAGTTGCCTACTTGCTCGTAGTTACTTTCTTTAAGATGCCTTGACTCTCTAGTTTCCGGAGACCTGGCTTTGCAGAACACAGGCGTAGCATTTAGGTCTATGGCTATTTTGGCTTCAAAGTTGCGAACTACTCCCGGTGTCGTACGGAAGACTTCTGGAAATTTTTCCCGCAGAGAACTGACATCCGCGCTTTGCGTGACAGCACTGACGGTATTCCAGTCAAGTTGCAACTCTTCAAGCCAATCTCGACCTAGAAGCGTAGGCATAGCCTTGCCCTGGTCCTCTACTATATGTAGCGGAAGCTCTGTTCTGCAGCCGTTATGCTCGACGGTTACGGTCGCCCGTCCTCTCAAGTTTACAGGCTGTCCTGTATAAGTTTTCAACACTGCCTTTGTTGATTTGCATACAGTTTGCGAAAACCATTGCTTGAACGTACTTCCAGGCATCAATGTGACAGCTGCGTCCGTAACCAAAAGCATAGAAATAGGTTTTCCTTCAATCAACAGACACTTTGTAGCCGCGTTTCCCATCTCTAGCACACATCACGACGTGATACGTCTGGGAATCGTCCGATTCCTCGTCTGTCGCTTCAGCGTAGTTCACCGGACGGTTTTTCGTTTTTCGACACATCGTTTGCAGATGCCCTGTTTTAGCACATGCGCGGCACTTCGCGTTGCGATACCAGCACTTGTCTGCGTCGTGCCCTTTCCCACAGCGATAAGTGGTCTTCGTTTGACCCCTTTCGTTTTTACATGCCGACGGCATGGTTTTTGCTTGAGTTTTCCTACTGACCGCATAAATATCGGTCGAGCATTCTGCTTTAGAATGCAGCTCCATGGTTCGCTTGGCAGCAAGTTCTTTTAAAGACGATAGTCTTTCTTGGGATACTTCAACGCAGAAATTTTGGTCTGTCTCTGTGTGTTTGTGTGTGTCCTGATTTTCTGTCTGTAATGGCGAAAGTTTAACCCCTTCCTCAACGAGCACCCATCTTGAACTGGTAGCTGCGTTAATACTTATGAATACAGTCGACGAAAAACCAAATATTACGCATATCTGAGGCGCAACATCAATACGTAAGTATTAGATGGTGTGTTCCTTTAGTAGAAAATACATAGATGTGTAATTCTGAAGACCCTAGTACTTCTTAGGATGCGCTAAAAATGCGACGCTATGAACGAAAAACCGGACGTTTGCTACTCTTCGGTAAAACGACACGGTGCTGCCATTTACCAGTAGCTCTGCGTACTACGCAAGCTTCTTGCGTTTCCCGATATCATGGCAAGATGGCGTCCATATCTCACGCAGCGCTGCCTCTATTTCATCAATGCCAACCACATGCGGCCGATTCAACATAGACGGGGCGCTGTGTGAGGCAAGGCAAAACATAAATGGCATTTGATGATATAGAACACACTCTACAAGACATGCCCAGATAACGCAGGGAAAAGACCGACGAGCAGATTGCAGCGGAGAAGCGCCGGCGTGCCGATGCCCGTCGTCTCAAGCGTGCCCAGGACACGTCAGAGCAACGAGCCCAGCGGCTAGCGAAAGATCGTGAATCGAGGCGCTCCCGGAGGCAACAGGAAACAGACGAGGTGCGCTATGTGCGAATTGTCACTGACCGAGAGGCTAAGCGAGCGTACTCGGCGGCTGAACAGACGCCCGAAGCTCGTGCCGAACCGCAGATGAACCGGGACTCGTGTAGTACGGCCGGTAGAAGACTATCGTCTTTCGACGACATTTGCAACGAAGCACGGAAATACGCGGCCAATTTTTTTTCAAGTGCAATTTTGCACGCTTTTTGAAAGGTTAAGTTTTCAGTTGCGAACAATATCCTTTGCGTATCTTGGTCGCGCAAACCTTCCACGAGTCGATCCCTTAACGCATCGTTTAGAAACGCCTTGAACTCGCAATTACGCGCCAAGTGTTTCAATTCTGTCATGAAGTCTTTGACGCATTCTCCTTCCTTCTGCATGCGTTTGTTGAACTTGCAACGCTCGGCGATTACAGAATACTCAGGACTGTAGTATTGTTTTAGAACCTCCTGTATTTTTGCGAAGGTTTTGTCAGTAGGTCTGTCAGGGACTGAAATTTTCTGGAGCTTCCCGTACACTGTGCTTCTACTACGTTCAAGAACAGTCTCAGCTTCTTTGTCTGCGGAACCTCATTATGTGACACGAAGTTCTCAGACCTCTCGAAATACGACTTGATGTCGTCGCTGCTCGGGTCAAACTCTGGCATGCTTCCGAAACGTTGCGAAGCAAGTGGAATTGCCATTTTGAAACGCTGACCTTCTGTTCTTGGTCCAGTCGTCTGTTCCGCTTCGACCGCTGTGCCGGTGCTTGCTTCAGGATCGTACTATCGTCCCACCCTCGTCGCGAGTTGTTCTATCGAGGCCGAGGAATGACACGAACGCCGGAACCAGACAGGAACGAATGCCAGTTTATTGAAGGAAGGCTCTGCTTTTAAACCGCTTTATCATGACGACGGTCCTACGTCACAGCTCGTTTGATAGCCGATATCACAAAAAGGCTGTGGGTTATATTTGGTTTCGTCAATTAGGTGAAAAAGAGAAACTAAGAAAAAAGAACAGTCGTCACACATTGGTGTTTCACCAGACATTGGGTAAACTTGTATTGCTGTCTATGAAAGTTGATATGTTCAGCTATTAATTACACTTCCTCCATGACCATGTTGTCCTCATGCATTCTCTGATTACTATGATTCAGCTATAAAACAAATGGCATGCAGATAATTGCTACTGGACCTACACTGACTCAAAAAACAAGCATGTAAAAATTGTAGTGGCCAGGTAATGTTCTTACCATTGGATTGATTTAAAATTTAATCCCACTAAGGACAAACAAGCAAGAAAATTATTCTAGTGCCCCAAAAAGGATAATTGATCAATATTGCCAGTGTTGAATGATATCAAATTTATTACCTCAGTTAATGGTACAGGCTAGCAAAGGAATTATTTACATACTTGATGATGGGCCATGGCTTAATTATAGTTCTGACAACGATTGGCTATTTTCTTTATGCCTATACTGAAAAAGATACGAGGGGTCATTAACTTCTCATAACAATGCTCAGCTGCACTAGTTAATTTTCCCTATCTTGCACTTAAACTAGATTGGCTAAAACAAGGTTATGATGTAGAAGATGAGGCTTTCATTCACCATCACTCAGTTTCGTGAGGTATTAAGACACCAATTTGCACACGCATCTTACATGTCTGTCGTCGGTGTAGAAAAATGGCAGCTGTTGATACACTCCACATATTCTTTACTATTAGGTATTTTAAATCTGTCAGTCTTGCTATACAAAATACCTGTGCCAATGGCTCGCACGCATGCGTAAAATAACTACTTTAAATGTGAGGACCATAATTGCAGCGAAATGCTTAATAAGCAAGCCTTCTGGTCATAAAACAGGCAAACATACCGGTTCAAACTGAACTTGGTAAGGCTCATCAGCAATGTCTTCGGATGTAGAATCAGATGTAGCAGCACCTTTACCGGTACATTTCTTCAACATGTTAATATATAGCACCCGTGCTGGCGCCACCGCTTTTCAAGTAACCCCAAACGCGAAGAATTGTCGTTTGCTGTCGCAGATGTGACTTAGTTTCCTTCAGACATTTGCAGGACGAAAGGCTTCCCCATTTCGATGCTGGAGAGCACAACAAAACGCGACGAGTCGTCCTCGATGCGGTACTGCTTGTTGGGCACAAAGCCGCTCACCATGCAGACAGCTTCGTTCGCTGCAACCCGGTGTCCGTAGCGGCGCGCCGCGTCAACGTAATGTTCAGTAGTATGGTAGTAATAGTTAGATGAATTTCCTGCATGACATTACACAGACTCGGCAGCGTCACACGTTCGAACCTTCGACAACCTCGGCCAGCGCGTTGGCTCAACGTGCGCGTTTGTCACGCCGCATATGCTCCGTGCATAAACCTACGCCTGCCTACGCTGCCTCCGTAGCAGACGCATCAAAAGCGACACTGCAGTCGACTAAATCGACCGCTTGCCCATGACGTGTTCAGGGCCTCTTTCCCATGATTGTTTCCTTTAAATTTTTTATGACTAGGCTTCAAGATTGTCACTTGACGCCCTTTCCTAGGTCTATTTACCTCCATGGTTGTCAGCGGCAAATCGGCTTGCCGTGCGCCGTTTGACGTTCTCAGCCAGACGTACGCGGGCGGTTTCGCTCGCGCACGTCGACTTCTTAGCTCTTCGGACAATTGGTCGGCGAGCCATTGGAGGATTTTGGTTTGTCGGTAGACTTCATTACGTTTACGGACATCGGTCTACGGCGGCAGAAGCATAAGGTAACGAGTACGGCGAAAATACAGCCAACGTTTTCTGTTCGCAGCCGCTCCGCCGACTGGTCGGTCGCTGTAACGCGGTTGGTTTCTGCCATAGATGGTCTGTACCTCGCCGGAGCCGAGACAGAGTGGACGGTATTGCTCGCATCCGCGGCGTGTATGTCGCATTGGGCTGGTCAGAGATCTCATTTCGAGAGACTTTAGGCGCGTGAAGCTTTCGTAGACCTTGAAGAAAACAATACTATATGGCCGGCTTCTGCGCTTTTATGTGCAGCAACCGCCGAGGGTACGGGGAAGTTCTTTTCGCGATACCAAGCGGAAAGAGCGACAGCTCAAACAAAAATTTCCTAACGACAGAAATTTCTAAGAAAGACGAGGTCGGACAAGTAACTGCCGAGCACGTGTCTCAGTCGCAAGCTTGAAACCTTGATGGGCATAAAAGGGGAGCCCATTGTGGGCGAAAAAACCGGAGTATATTGATTGCCTGAGACCATGCACCACCGTCACTAATCTCCAGTGAATTTAACCTTTCTAACCCTCCCACATTCCTCCGGGATGGCGAAAATTGAAACAGTGGAGAGGGGGGGGAGCCCATAGAAGGATGGCACTTCAGCACAGTTAGACTCTTTTCAGTACACTTAGACTCAAGACACCTGTTTCTAAAGCAAGAGACTTTAAGTACGCTCTTCTGATGATAATTTCAACACAGTATTTCCAGCCAAATAAGCGTGGCTCATTCTGCAGAGACGATTCTGTGCAGGTTGTAGAATCCATTTCTGCAATGTCTACTACCTCCCGAAAGCACCCATGGAGATTTGCAAAATGCTCCTGCAGAGCGTAAACTAACATTTGAGAAACAGGAAAGTCTCCAGTATTTTATTGGAAAAGCAAGCTTTGTGGCACGGGTTCAAACGCTTTCAAAGAGTGACAGGAAGGCTACTGGTCCATTTCTCGCACTAAAGAACTACCTACATGAGAGGCTGTCATTTTATGTTCCTTTAGGCCCTGTCTGTGATCGTTTTCAGCACGCGCAGGGTTACTTCAGAGCACCTGAGCCCAACCGTTAATTGAATCTCTACACGCAGAGACGACTGTGAAGCTTTCGGTATGATCGAACAGCCCAAGGTGCCACAACGGGACCGAGAAAGTTCTTCACGAACTTTTTGTACATTGCTGTTCGCCTTGCGCAAGACAAGCGAGGAGATGGTAAGAAACATACGGGACCGAGCAAAATGCGGCTCGAAAAGAGTGTCAGGATACGAGCGGCCGTGTCAAAACTAATGTAACATAAATAGGGAACCGCAGCAATGAAGGTCTATGGTATTGCCGATACCGCACTACAAAATGGACATTCTCTATTGTCCAACTTTCCTTTTACTGCTAGAGAGGCTAATGTGTCCCTGACAGCCCTACTTCGACTTTCCCCTCATTCTGCCACATTCACGGGCTTGCTAACTAAAGTTTTACCATCCAGTCGCCACTGTAAGACGCCAACGACACCTATAGAAGGAACCAAAGAAATGGCAGATCCCACGTGCAGTGGGAATCAAGGAAATGCGAAGCACGCATCAGGAACGTAAAATGGATATGCATTGTTGTCTCGCTATACCGAGTTTGGTACATATGAAGTTAACGAAACGGCCGCAAGAGCACCATGACTGTGACATGTAAACCATGCCGCTCATGACACGCAGTTCATGATTCTAATGTTATGAATTGTAATTTACGTTCGTCATGCAGTCGTGTTTTGCCATAGCAATTTTGGTACACGTCCGATTAACGAAACGCGTCTCATGTAAATCAAGCCGCTCATGATATGCATGCCATAATTTTCATGATCTTGGAACGTGTCACCCATGGTCGTCATGCATTGTTGTCTCGCCATACCAATTTTCGCATACATCCCATTAAGGAAGCGGCCAAGAGAGCACCAAGACCGTGCCATGTAATTCATGTCGCTCATGCCATGCATGTCATGATTTTAATGTTATGACCTGTCATTTATGGTCGCTATACAGTCATATTGTGGCATAACAATTTTTGTATACATCCCATTAACGAAACGGCCAGGAGAGCACCAAGACCGTGCCATGTAAATCATGTCGCTCATCACATGCATGTCATGATTTTCATGTTATGGCCTGTCAGTTACTTTCGTCATGCAGTCATGTTGTGGCGTGCGAATTTTCGTATACACCCCGTCAACGAAACACGTGGCATGTAAATCATGCCGCTCATGATATGCATGTCATGATTTTCATGCTATGACCTGTCATTTATGTTCGCCATGCAGTCCCGTTGTGGCATACCAATTTTCGTAAATATTCCGCTAGCGAAACGGCCAGGAGAGCACAAAATTCTAGGCGGCTAGATAGATAGATAGATAGATAGATAGATAGATAGATAGATAGATAGATAGATAGATAGATAGATAGATAGATAGATAGATACTCTCAACGTCGCCGAAGTTCGCTAAGAAATGCTTCGCACTTAAAAAATGGAGAAATTTCAATTTTGCAGCGCCGGGTGCTGTAGTCCTCTACCGCCACAGACGCGAGCGATCCTGCCGAATTTACCGCGTTGTTGAGCCCTCTATCACACTCCCGGCGTAAATTTTCAAGGAAGACGTAGCAATTTGGAAATCGGAGAAAATGCACGACTGCCGCTCGATTACTCGCGTCCTCGCTGGTCTCGCCTTATGCAGCCTGGCGCCTCTACACAGTGGCCTATCATATTTATTTGTATTTCTTTACATGCGCTTCATAAACACCATTTTATATTTTGTCCGCTTGACGAAGAGTTGCGTCTATTTGTACATTATACACCGCGAAAAGCGGAGCTACTTGTTCGCGTCGCGTTGAGACGGAAAGAAGTGGACGGGCTTCTTTCCCGCAAGCAACAACAAACAGAAGTTTTATTATCGGAAAGCAGCGGCTTTTATCGACCGCATCGCTAGCCCCCTCGTGGCGCTATAACTGCCGACACTGACGCTGCCATAGCTGGCGAGCTATCTTAGTACACATCTTCCTCTCTTTTTTTTACGAAGCTTGAAATCGTTCTGCAGGAACCACACACCTTCCATTTCGTGTGTGATAATGAGAAGTCGTTACACCGTTGCGCACTGCCTGTTTCATCACTGCGTATTTCCGGGAATTCCGCTCTTGGTGGCGTTGTTTCTCGAGCATCTTCTAAACTTGTAGGAGGGAGCGGGACGAGATGAGTGCGATTTCTGCGCAGAGAAGTTTCCCCGTAGTCGACCCAGTATGACCTGGGCTCGTCAGCGCTTCCTCGAACGACCCCTTCTTTTTGCAGGTCTACGACCCATACGTGTGTTCCTTCAGATAGCTGTGGCAGATCGCGCACTCCACGGCGTCGGTCGTAGTCTTTCTTCTGGCGCTGACGCTGCGACCTCTCGGAAGCTGCCAGTTTTTGGAAGTCTGGTGTCGGAGGCTGGAGGTTTTCGCTGGGCGTTGGCAGGAGCGTGCACAGTCTCCTCCCCATGAGCAGCTCGGCGGGGCTGTATCCGTTCTTCAATGGGCTTGTTCTGTAGGCGACAAGAGTTTTATAAGCGTCAGCAGTTTTCTTCAAGGACCCTTTTGTAATTTTGACGGCGGATTCTGCCATTCCATTGCTCTGGTGATAATGAGGACTAGACGTCACGTGTTGAAAGTTGTACTCGGCTGCAAATTTTGAAAATTCAGCATCGAGGGCTCTTGAGAATTGTGGCCCATTATCGGACACTACTACTTCCTGGATCTCATGTCTCGCAAAAATGGATTTGCAGTGGATTATTACTGCTGAGGAAGACAGGTTATTCAGCGGCACCAGCTCCGGGTAGCGTGAAAAATAACCCGTGACGACCAGCCACCATTTGCCCCCAAGAAAGAATAAATCCATCGCGATTCGCTGCCATGGCCTATCTTGAAACTTGGTCTGTTGCAGAGGCATCTTTCGGCTGGTGCTCTGCTTAAGGCAGCTGTGGTCGTTCTTAACCATTCGTTCAATGTCCGCGTCGATACTTGGCCACCAAACTGAGCTCTTCGATCGTGCCCGGCACTTCTCGATTCCGAAGTGTCCCTCGTGAATTACTTCAAGGCAGGGGTGCCTAACCCCCGTATTCACAAACGCACCTTCACTCAACGCTCCTCCTCGACTTCACCGAGTCGAGGCGCAGGGCCTTCCTCCCCTCAAGGAGCCGCTTGGTTTCAAGAACGCCACTCGAGCGCTCCTCCGCCAAGAGGCTGCTCGAGAAACATTCCTTCACTTGAGTTAGGAAAGACGCGTCTGGTAGCGAGGGTGTACAGCCCAATACTACGATAAGTACGAGAATTTTCGGTTGAAATGCTAGCCAACGATTTAAAAATTATCACCTATTATTAAATACATGTTGCATTGGAAGTTATAAGTGAAATTTGAAACATTATCAGCTAGTTTCGACAGCAGGCGATGCTACGTTCATCCAAGCCACGCCAGAGCCGAATCCGCTGGGATAGCATGCCTGGACAGGTCCGGATGTGCGACTGTTGTTCGCGTATTGTGTGCGCGCGCCAGATTTTATCTTGATGTGCCGCGGTGCGCTGTGCAAGCTGCTTGTTGCATCGTGGCGTACTGACTCCAAAGGAGCGCTGCAAACATTGTACAACTACGAGAAGAAAACTAATCAACCCGTTTCTGCCGACATTGCCTATTTACACCACCTGGCTTTTACCGCAGGACACTGCATTACATTTCAATGGATACCAGCTCACTGCGGCATTCTGCCCAACGAAAAAGCCGACGAAGCAGCACGTAACGGTCTTCGATATCAAAACTATAAGCGAATCTGTTTCACCAGATATGATGCTTCCCATATGGCTAAACGATTCGCTTACGAATAAAGGAACCGGCTATGGAAGTTACCGACACATCATCACACTTTCTTATACTCAGTCGACCCATATCCCAAATCAAAACTACAGTCCAACATTCCTCGACATTTGGAAACTTTGTATCATCGACTACGGCTGAACATTGCATATTCAAACGACTTACGGTACCGCTTCCATCAGGAGACAAGCCCACACTGCAGCAACTGTGGCTCTACTGAAACCGTAGAACATATTTTGTTTGAATGCAGAGCGAACAGTGATGAGCCTGCGCTCTATGAACATTGCATGCAGGCACTTACACAGCTCCCTTTATCACCTCAGTGTGTTTTAGGCCCTCTAGCTTGCCCCACACAACAGAGACGTGCGATGGACTTTTTGTTTACATATTTAAAAAGTATAGGTCAACTCGATAGACTTTAACTTTATCTCCGTCGTCACCATCACTCACCCATCATGCAACACACCCTATCACATAACTGCGGGTTGGTGAAAACGTTAACTATCTTTGGACGCAATTAGGCATCATAGTCAGAAACACAAAGCCCAACTTCTTTTCTCTTTTCTTTTTCACTGTCTCTTGCACTTGTTTCGCTCCCCAAACTCCCTCGCCACGCAGAGTAGCATGTCAGCGATATTTCAACGCCGGCTAAATTCTCTGCCTTTCGATAAAGAGTTCTCTCTCTCTCTCTCTCTCTCTCTCTCTCTCATGGCGTCCTGCTTGCCCTTACAGACGGCGACATGAGCACGGACGAGAGCGTCACGCGCGACGGCGGTAAGACGACCGCACGGAGGTTCGTTTACACGCGCGAAGAGTGCGAATTACTGTGTAATTTGGTGACGCGCCACAGATCGGTAATTGAAAACGGAAACACCGACAACGCGTCCAAGCGCACTAAGGACAGTGCCTGGGAGAAACTTTTATACGGATGTGGTGCTTTTATACGGATGTGGGTGCAGTCTATGCACCCTGTCACGCCGGGGAACTTGGCATTTCGGTGGAATTCGACCATCGTCTCACGGAACCCGTCATCGGTTACGGGGAACTTCACGGCGGCTGGGAATAAATGCTTCGCGATCACCCGCGACACACGTTCGATGATGCGGCTCACTGTCGGCTGAGACACATTCACCAGGTCGCCCGCCACTACTTGAAACGTGCCTGCTCCATAAAAGCGCAGCGCAATCAGAAGCTGCGTCATTGGTGGAAGAGGGTGGCCACGGTTGCTGCAGCTCTCGTCAAGGGGAAAGCAGTCAGGCAGCTTCTTCACGCTGCACTTCGTGAAGCGGTAGCGCGCCAGAAATTCGCTGTCGGTGTAGTGATCCATTGGATTTATCCGGTCCCTCAACCGTCGTCATGGTATGCCTACGCAGTTTTCTACGTCGTCAAACAGCTCGCCAACGCGGAGCACATAGTCGACAAACGAAGCGTAATCCGCCATGATACTTCACTCAAGGAAAGGTTCAAGGTAGCTCTGGCCCTACCTCGACTATCTCGAGTAAAACGCTCGAGATTTCCTCCAGTCGAGGAACGCTTCGAGTGGAGGGCGATCTGTGAATTGGAAAACCGCCCTCAAGAAGCGTTTCGAGTGAAGGGTTGAGTCGAGGAGCGTTTATGAATACGGGGGTTAGTATCGACGGGGTCACTATCCGAGAGCCGCACATGAGCAGGTTTTCAACGAGGGCAATACTTTGCCTCTCATTCCAGTAAGGCTTCAGGTCAAAACCAACATCTCGATGGCTCGGCCAGCCTTTTGTACATAGATTGATAAGCGCTTGACATACCGGATCTTGTTCTTGCTCCTGGGCGATAAGTTGTAAACTAGGCGGTGTTACCGGGACTGACGAGGCCACCAGTCGAAGATAGCCTTGGATTTCGGCCTCCAGTTCTGTGTATTCCATTTGTGGAAGAGGTGACCGAGAAAGGGCGTTCGCAACCGTCAGCTCCCGTCCTGGAACATACACAACGTCATACGTATAGCGCATCAGACGCATGCGCATTCTCTGTAGTCTCGGTGTGAGTTTGTGAATTCGTTTTTACCCAATCAAAGATACGTGTGGTTTGTGATCTGTCTCTAGACTAAAGCGCTTTCCCAGGAGATAATCACGGAACTTTTCACAAGCCCACCACAAGGGCAAGCCCTTCTTTTTCAATTTGGGCATATCGCCGCTCTGTGCTCGTAAGAGTTCTGGAAGCATAAGAAATCACTTTGAACTAAACGTCTTTTTGCCTTTGGCGCAGGACAGCTCCGAGACCGTATGATGAGGCGTCTGCTGTCACCACTGTTTCCATATTTGAATCGTAGATTCCCAAGACAGGGTCCCATGAAAGAAGAGTCTTCCACCTCGTGAAGGCGGCTTCTTGCGCGGCACCCCACACAAATTCCTGTCTTGAGCTCATCATCGAAGAAAGAGGCTGCAGGACTTCCGCCATGCATGGCACAAAGCGGGCCAGATAATTTGCCATACCCATCACTCGCCGTAACTATGTCTCGGACGTCGGGCGTGGCATCTCTGTCACGGCGCTAAGCTTTTGTTTATCGGGACGCACTGCATTATTCCCCGATTGTGTGTCCCTGAAATGAAATCTGGGTGACACCAAACTCGCACTTATCTTTGTTCAATGTGATGCCCCCTACGCGGAGGCGGTCCATCATTGCCCGAAGGCGCTCGTCATGCTGTGCTTGCGTGGCGCCCCGAATGAGCACGTCGTCCATGTGGCAGACGACTCCCTCCTGTCCAGAAAGAACTTGTCCCATTCGTCTCTGAAAATGGTCGGGGGCTGAGGAAATTCCGAACGGGAGTCGATTGAAATAAAATCGCCCGAACGGCGTAATAAATGTTCTGAATTCTTTGCTTGTATCTGCCAGAAACCCGAGTTCGCGTCGAGTTTCGAGAACATGGTGGCTCCCCGTAGCATTCCGATGGTGTACTCGACGGCAGGGATGGGATGCCATTCTCGTTGGACGTATCTGTTGAGTTTCGTGAAGTCGACACAGATGCGAACAGCACCAGAGGGTTTAGGAACGACAACCATAGGTGCGCACCATGTAGTAGGCTCGGTGACAGGAGAGATGATGCCTAGTTCTTGCATTCGCTCGAGCTCTTGTCTTGTTTTTTCGAACAAAGGCAGGGGGACTCTACGTGGCAACGACAGCGCGAAAGGCTTTGCTTCCGGGTTAAACTTGAGGTCATACTCTCCTTTGAAGGTCCCCAGTCCCTGGAAAACTTGTGGAAAGTCAGATTCGGGCTCCAGTTTCTTCACTACATTGACTTATGATAGTACGCCCAGCCTTTCTATCGCTGGTTTCCCAAGAAGAGGGGTTCGAAGGCCTTGCAGGACGTACACATTCTCGCGGCTGTTCACTCCAGCAAACGTCACATTCATGGCAGCCATACCACATATGGCAAGAGATTTCCCATCAGGTCCCTGAAGCCGGCGCCTTGCTGGTTGAAGATTTATCGTGGGGAATAGGTGAGTGAAGAGCTCCGCCGGAACGACCGTTTCGTCCGCGCCAGTATCTATTTTAAATATCACCTTCGAGGATTCAACAGTGACTGGAACTTCCCACCTGTAAGCGGATGAATGGGATGCGACTCCGAGGAAGCCTGGTTCTTCGGTCCGGTTTTCGACGTTCCTGACAGCTGTGGTTGATCGGCAAACCGCCTCAAAGTGTCCTCTTTTTTCGCACTTTCGGCAGACTGCATCTTTCGCTGGACAAGCCGTTCGACTGTGCCTGCTTCTTCCGCACCAGCCACATGGTTTGGGAACGTTGCTTCCATTTTCAGCCGAAGGCACGTTCTTCCCCATTTGTCGCGCACTCCTCTGGGATTGTATGTGGTGGACGTCCTGTTCTCGCACGCGGTGAAGCTCTGCCAGTTTTGGTTGATGGTCACGTGCTGTCGTGCCAGCAACAATGCTTTTTGAAGTTTTAGGTCAGGATCGAGTTGCAGCGCTCTGAGACTTTGTGGTCTTGGATGCCCACCACGAGACGGTCTCGAATTAAATCTTCACGCAGCCCTACGTAGTCGCACGTAGACGCAAGTGCGTGCACAGCGGTAACAAAATCCTCGACGGATTCGCCTTCTTGTTGTGTTCGGGTGTTAACCTTGACCCTTTCATAAATTATGTTCCGTCGAGGAACAAAGTAGCCCTCATATTCCTTCAGCACGGCCTCAAACTTCTTGTCATCAGGTTCAAGTTGGAACGTTTTGAAGATGTATTCGGCTTGAGGTCCCATCAGATACACCAGTGCACCTACTTGGCTCTTCTCTGGCTTCGCGTCAAGTCCAGACGCCGTTCGGAAGCGAAGAAATCACTGTTTCCAGGCAGGCCAGTCATTGGGCGTTGCGAAGCTGAAGGGCTCGGGCGGAGCAATTTGAAACGAAGCCATCTCACTTGGTCTTTTCTCGGAAGATACCTTGTGGCTTGCACGTCGTCCGGTCGTCTGGCACTGTTCAGCGGGCACGCGGCGGCGGCATCCTCGATTCCGGGCTAGTCTGACGTCCGATAGCCGTGGCACCTATGGCCCCGCCACGGTGGTCTAGTGGCTAAGGTACTCGGCTGCAGATCCGAGGGTCGCGGGATCGAATCCCGGCTGCGGCGGCTGCATTTCGATGGAGGCGAAATGTTGAGGCCCGTGTGCTGTGCGATGTCAGTGCACGTTAAAGAACCCCAGGTGGTCGAAATTTCCGGAGACCTCCACTACGGCGTCTCTCATAATCACAGCTGGTTTTGGGACGTTAAACCCCACAAATCAATCAATCAATCCGTGGCACCTATGATCGGTGGGCGCCACTTCTGACACCATGTTCGCGTCGCGTCGAGACGGAAAGAAGTGGGCGCGCCAAGGGCGCGCTTCTTTCCTGCAAGCAACAACAAAAAGAAGCTTTATTATCGGAAAGCAGCGGCTTTTATCGACCGCATCACTAGCGCCCTCGTGGCGCTATAACTGCCGACACTGACGCTGCCATAGCTGACGAGCTATCTTATCGCACACTACTCAGCTGTCCTACAGAAGCCCGAGTAGCGCGTTGGACCAAATCTGGCAACGACAGCGCGCGCGAGGCGATGGTGGTGGTACTTTCCCCGCGCATATTATCTAAGATATATCCCAAGACACGCAATCCACAGTGCAGGTTCTGCAATAACCAAACAGCCACCCCGTACCACATGACATGGGAGTGTCCACACAATCAACCCAGGCCACACGGCACACAACGCAGAAAGGTGGGAGACAGCTCTGCCTAGCTGCGATCCAAAGGCCCTAGAGGCCCTCGTGAGGCGTGCGAAGACAGCGGCCTACGCCTATGTTATCCCGGAGTAATCATGCCACTCGCCCACGTTGTCTTTTAAAATACTAAACAAATGTTTTATTCTCTATCGCCCCCTTCGAGTCACTTTATATGGATGTACAGATGCTATGAGGTCCCCTTTGTAACGGGGCGGTGACGTGTGCGCCACCAGGCTCGTAAACAAATTTCAGAACATTTGTCTTTTTTCCCTTTCTTTTTAAGTTGTCCTCATGCCTTTTATATCTATTTCAAATAAATCGATCATACTATAAAAGAAACGTAAATTCATAGCCCAGTTCTTTGCCCCTTGTGGCAGAAAGTCCTTATTTTTCCGTATAATTATTTTTGTCCGTTCTCTCTAGTTTTCTGCCACCAGTATTCTAACCGTCTCTTGCTTACTTCATTCGCGGGTATGTGCAGCTTTCCATTGTTCTCCCTAAAACCCAAGGCTTCATGCAGGGTAGTGCCCAAACGTAGACCTGGTTGGATAGTTCCGCATTCAATCAGAACATTCTCCGTCGTTTCCCTATCTTCCTCACAGCATGTGCATTTTTCTTCTTTACTGAATTTCGCTTTGTAGCAACGCGTTCTAAGGCAGCCCGATCTCGCTTCAAACATTAAAGCGCTTCCTCTTGAATTAACATAAGATACCTCCTTCTTTATTTCGTTTTTGCCCTTTCGGTAGTTATTCAGAGTCTAAACTATATAAACGGAACTCCTAGTGACGTCCAGTGGCGACTTCCTTAACTACAATGTTTTCGGCGTGGCCTCCGAGATTGGCTGCGGCAGCGCGCGCCTGCCGCAGCCGATCACGGAGGGCACGCTTTTGATTTTCTTCTTGGTGAGGTCCCGGACTAAGGATCTCGCTCACCGATGCTTTCTTTTAAATTGTTAGACAAATGTTTTACTCTCTCTCTTTTTGGTAGCATGAGGGTTCTCGTTGGAAGAAAACAGTGCAATACTGTGAGTTAATTATGATTCCACTGCCGACGCTTTACACTAATAGACAGGCAAAACGTGCAAGCCATAGAAATATTAGCTTTATGTGTTTGCGGTTAAACGCCGCATCATGATGTGGCACTACCAGCGCTGTCGTTGACGTACACTTACCCTCTAAGCCGGTATCCGTAATGGTAGAGAAACCGGCGGCCAAACTAAAATTCGTGACTTACTCCGGGTGCGGAAGATTCATTCTCCAATCATCAACGGAAGATTGACTGTCATGGCCGCGTTAGCTCACCACCGCTTCGCGAGCAAAAGGGAGACGACGACGCCTCGTCTGCTTTTTGCTCCGTTGTTTACGCTCGTTGCATCAGCATGAAGTTTTCTATGGAGCGATTTTTTGAGACTGCGACACCCCACGTCCTTGCACGACAAGACTGGGCCAGGGATATAGAGTTAGAAGTGAACAGGTGGCACATCATTCGTTTAGAATTTGGGATAACAAGTAAGCACACGTCCACGACGCTGAAGCACATAAATGTACACGGGCTTTTAGTCCGTGTACATTAATATGTAAGTGTGTGAGTGCGTAAGTATGCAATGCAAGTGTGTAAGTGTTACTTATTCAGAGCATAATGCGTTTGAGCTCGCAAATGGCGGAGTAGTAACGACTAGGGAGCATTCTAAGATCAAGATACTAACCGCTGTTAGCGTGTCGTTCCCCTCGCTGCCTGTACGGGGCGCGATAGTATAGTACTCTTTTTCACAACATGTGAGACAACAGCGCAGTCCTACGGTACCAATAATCGTACGGTCAGACGCTTCCACTGTGCTGAGTCATCTGCGGATGATCTTTGTTTGTATTTTTCCACAGTATAAGCTATTATGGGCTCGTTACATTGACCGAAATTGGTGACGATGGTGTCCACCACCGCCGCAGCCGCCCGTGTGCGTCACCGCTATCCGCTGCAACTTGAAAAAAAAGTTCCAAGCTTGTGCGGATTTCAACGGCAGGTCATTACGGGTGGTGCCACTGGCACCTTCACAGACTCCCCACACGTTTGGGCATGTTGGTGTCCGGGCCACGGCTCGGATATGGTAGAAGAGGTAGTCAAGGCAGTAGCTACCACATTTGTGCCTTCCGGTAGTTCACTCCCTTGGCACGTCTCTTCTGGCATTTACTCACAGGAGCGTTTGCAAGGCCGTATGCGATTTTCTTCGTGAGACAAAAAGAATTCAATGTTGATTAGCTTGGCTTTCCTGTCATATCTTTTTAATCTTGATCGCAGTAAGGGAGAACCAATCTCCACAACTTTCGCTAGGAACAAGTCCGCTAAAAAGAAGATGATTACTAAGGAGAGGGGGCGGATGACGACGAAAAGAAAGATGACTTAGACAAAAAAGAAACGATGGAAAATAAAGAAAAGGGATGACGTAGAGCAGGAATGAAGTAAGACTGAACGAAAAGATTGACAGAGCGGGCAGAAAAATCTAGCGTAGGCTGGCACTGTGCTGCGTCCCCGGCGCAGGCCTGGGAGGTTTACGTATGTTTCTTTGTTTCCTTGCTTTCCGTGATATGAAAATGCAGCCGCGGCTGCGGGGATTGAACCGGCTACGTTCATCTAAACCTTTTCTACACTTTAGCGAACATTGACCGTCGCGTGATCGCCATCACGTAGCAATGGGCTGAAGACAATCAACCGCGGCAGTGGGCAGTGGGCAGGATCATCTCCGCTGTTCCCTCATGAGAGACGAGATCCGACATACGGCACAGCCTCAAATTTGAACATTTCTGCTGTCATTACTACTATTATTGATGTTATTAAAAAGTATCCGTACTGTTGACTTCGTTCATTATAGTAAATATAGGATACACGTCTCCGTTCGGTTCTCGGCCAATCCCCTCGAGTGGGTAATTGCCATGATTCCTGGTGCATCATCCTCGTCGATTCTGCTCGTGCGTGGATCGGGTTGTGGGCGCCATCACTGTCCAAGGTTGAACGCAATCGCTCTGCTCTTCTGGTGGGTGAGTTTCAGTTTCCTTTATGGGATCGGTGCAAGAGACGACGCATGCATGAGCCAACGCTTCTGCCTACGCTAATAAGTGCTGGCATTCAGCAGTTAGGTCAGTGACGTGTTGGTGTCGGTGACGGGTGCACGCCATTGTGTAGTACGTGCTCGCCGTGAGCACATTCTACAAAATCGCGTTAGTGCCAGCGGCGGGCGCCAGTCGCTGACGCTCTTGGCTGTAGTGACACGAGCAAAATAGTGAGAGCGCCGAAGGCGCACCGCGAAGCAGCCACCTGTGTTAATTGCCCTCCCCTTCTTCCTCCAGTGACACGCGTAAACCATGGCCTCACGGCGCCACGCCTCTAAAACGGCCACAATCTTCCTGTTATACGTGACGGTGTTTTTAGCCGCCAGCGGTCTGGCAATAGATTTAAGCTACGCCAGTCAGAACCCTGCCCTTAGGTGTATCACTCACTACCGAACTCAGCATTAGGTTAGCGCAGCGCCACAAACCCCTGCTTGTTGGGTAAGAGCCTCGGGAACTACGGCCATATTATAGCGGCGGCCGCTCTGCGCAACTCCAACCTCAAAATACAAGAGTGCACAAACCAGCAGGCCCGAGAGGTAGGCCTGCTGGACCCTCAAGGGTCCCCTTACGGCAGACCTCAGTTCGGTCGCTAAACTTTGTCGTATTGTCAGTAAGCTTGCGTCAATCCATCCATGCTTTTTGGGTATAACCGAAGTCTGACGAGTAGAATGTGTGTCAAAGCTTGGGCTTTAAACGCATGCGCAAACGACTGTTAAAGGGCAACTCCGGCGGGTCGTCAGTGTTTACTGATCTCAATGAAATTTTCAATGTATGTTCTTCTCGGTACTGAAATAATATATGCGAAACCGAGTGGGTGCAAGTCACTTCGTTTTCCTTAAAATGACCTTAGCAATTTTCAGCGTATTCCTATGCAAGGCACCCTGGTGTTTTTGACGTCATCACATAAAACACCACCTACTCAAACAGGCGGGCCGTCAGAAGCAAAACGGTGACACTTCAGCGCTCAATCATCCCTGTCAAGTTCAGAAAAAAACTGGCGTGACTCAGTACGTGATCACCTCGCCACTGCCATTTTTCTGGCACAAGCTCCCTATTTCTGGTGGCGGGGTTCCTTCGACGTCATCGCATAGGCTACACGAAGCGTATACCCGTTTGTGTTTAAACGCGTGGTACATTAGAATAAAATTATTGGCGAGTTTCTGAATGAAGCATGTATACCACCTCGGCTGCTACAGGACATCAATACCTCTGGAAAACAGCGATGCCAAAATATGATGAAAAGACCGCCGGAGTTACCCTTTAAGCAGCGGTTACACCACTCGCTATTTAGGTGTGCTGATAGAACGTGCTGATAGAATTTAGAACATGCTGATACTTCTTGTTGCCGACAACGCTATCGCGACGATCCGCGGCGGTGCACTGCCGTAATGCATCTGGTAGGCGACTACATGAGAGAACCGCCGCCACGACGCTCGCTGCACATCCAACGGCATAACAGCGCACCGAAGCACCGCCACCGCCATTCCAAAGCGTCTACGTCGCACACCGTGGTGGTTGGCATTACGCGCTTATACCGCCGCCAACTGAACATGAAGGAACAAGTAATTCTTGTTAACCGTGCGCACACTCACACTGCACGATAGCAATGCGGCAATCAATAACGAACGCAATACGAGAAAGCAACAAGCAAGATCGCGCCCAAATGATATTTGCAATACGCCGATGATTTGATTGATTTCTGGGGTTTCACGTCCCAAAACCAGCTATAATAATAATAATAATAATAATAATAATAATATTAATAATAATAATAATAATAATAATAATAATTTATTTATAACTTGAAAGTACATCAAAGAAATGCAAAATTGGACTGCCAATTATGAGAGACGTCGTAGTGGAGGGCTCCGGAAATTTCGACAACCTGGGGTTCTTTAGCGTGCACTGACATCGCACAGCACACGGGCCTCAACATTTCGCCTCCATCGAAATGCTGCCGCCGCAGCCGGGATTCGATCCCGCGATCCTCGCATCAGCAGCCGAGTACCATAGCCACTAGACCGCCGTGTCGGGACACACAATATGTCGACGCCAGTGCAAGCACTCGGTGGTGTTATTTTCGAAATCAAGTGGGCATAAGGTGAAGACGCGCACATTTAAAAATATTACTTCGAATCACTATGGAGTCTAACTAGACTTCAACCTAACGCGTTAAAATCATCGGTTACACTTTATTGGAATTTTGGAAGGCCTCAGTTGCATCCTTTAAGCGCTTACGATACTCGTAATTCAATAGCTTCTGTCTTGTAATCGATAACAAATTTACAATTGGAGCGAAGCCATGCATAAAAGCGCCACGCACTCACGAACTGGTGCCCGAAGGGGATTGTACGGTACATCACCGCACTTCCCGGTAGTGCGGGGGTCTCAATCTCGCCTCACCTTGTGGGTCGGGAAGTACAACGTAAAGTGGGAGAAGGGGAAGGAGTTTCTCAGCAAACGTCGCCTTTAAAAAAATCTCTTTCCCATATCTCAATGCTGATGCCCGGAAACTTGGCGTCACGATCGCCAATTGCGGGTTGTAGGCTCATCAACGTGTTGCAGCAAGACTGATAACTGGGAGAGTTGGTATGTATCCGTATTTAAACTCTTTAGCGCGCACAAAAGACACAGACACGGAGAAGGAAGACACACGAGCGCTAACTCTCAAGTGTTTATTTTTGAAAGAAGCATACATATAAGTTCTCAACAACTGGCACAGAACATGTGCGGCGCAAGTCATGTGACACATTCATGAGGATCATCAACGTGCGTATTTAAAAAATCCACGCATATCCACGGCGTGAATGATGATGAGTGGGCCAAGCTCCGGAGGTTCATCGGTAAAAACCGTGAATCTTGCCCAGTACATGAATCTTGCCCACTACAGACATCTAGCGCTCTCCTATCACACTACAGCACGCAGCGAGCGCCTCCGCGCTACCTATTGATCAATTCACGTACTAGCTAAGCAGCACCGCAGCGCTCGGATGGACGGACGGATGGACAGACAGACAGACATAGAGACAGACAGACGGACAGACAGACGGACAGACGGACGGACAGACAGAAAGACAGACAGACACACAGACAGACAGACAGACTCCCATACTACGCGTTCCCATATATCTGAATGAAGCGAGCATGTGCTGGGATTCGAGCGCATTATGGATGGATGGATGGATAGATGCTATGAGTGTCCCCTTTGTAACGGGGCGGTGACATGAGCGCCACCAAGCTCGTAAGAGGATTTAAGAATTTTTTTTTCTCTCTCTCTCTTTAAATTTTCCTCATGCCTTATAAGTCTACTTCAATCAAATCGATCATACTATAGCAAAAACAAAAATTCATAGCCCAGTTCCCTGCCCCTTATGGCACAAAGTCCATATTTTTCCCTATTATTATTCTTGTCCGTTCTCTCTAGTTTCTGCCACCAGTATTCTAACCGTCTCTTACTTATTTCAATCGCGGCTATGTTCAGCTTCCCGTTGTTCGCCCTAAAACCCAAGGCTTCATGTAGGGTGGTGCCCAAACGTACACCTGGGTGGATATTTCCGCATTCAATCAGAACATGCTCCGTCGTTTGAAGTTGAAGTTGAAGTTGAAGTTTATTTCTTCTTTTGCTTCTTACATGTACTTACACTTTTAGGGACCCAACAAATTTGTTAAAGGGTCCCTAACGGCATTATAACATAAAAAAACACTAAACGGCAATTGTCATTGGCGAAACACTAAATAGGAATTAATATCAAAAACATAAGAACTAAGCTAACACATAATATAGCTATACAACAAATCATTAAAACATAAATGTCGCAGTAATTTGATGTAATGAGCAGAAAAAGTTCTAAATACGTGATATGTATAAGTGCGAAGTTGAATACATGTGAAAATCAACAAAAGATATCTCTTAGCAGGACAAATTGTTATGGAGCATATTTTTCAGTTGTGCCAGGAAAGAGGGAAGTGACGGGGCTGTCTTTAGGTTAATAGTGAGGCTATTCCAAATGGTAGTTCCTCGGAATTCCACAGTTTGACGACCATAATTAGTATTTATTTTTGGTAGTAAAAGTCGGACGCCTGAAAAACACCCGTGAGCTCGAGGTGACGGACGAAGGGACACGGACAGTAAGTTCAGACTACCGTGAAGTATTTTGTATATTATGGATGCTATATTATAAGTAACCAGATTGTGTACACTTAACACACTGCAATCTAGAAGTAAATTGTCACCTCTTACGTTCATACTATTAGACATTATTATGCGTAGAGCTCTTTTTTGGATAACTGTAACGGGTTTAAGGTGAGATTTGTACGTGCAACCCCATATAGCAATGCAGTAATTGATGTGTGAATGAATGAATGCATAATAAAGGTTAATTAGTATTTCTCTTGAAAAAAAGTGCCGACATTTACAAAGAACATGCAATCCGTATGAAGCTTTCTCAACAACGTTTCGAGCATCTAACTGAAATTTTAGGTGAGAATCTATGTATACTCCCAGGAATTTTGTGTGATTGGCATGCTGTATTAGACAGTTGTTGTAGATTATGTCATTGTGTGCTAAGACTTGTCGTCTTTCGGAGTGAAAAATAATGAATACAGTTTTTGTAGGATTAAGTGTGACGGCATTGGTTGTGCACCAGTGGTGAAGATTACAAAGTTCAGCATTAACTTTGGTAATTAACGAAGTTTTGTTCTTATCAGAAAGTAGCAGGTTTGTGTCATCCGCATAAAGCAGAGCAGTAGCATTGACTAGCTGTGAGGGTAGATCATTTACGAACAAGAGGAAAAGTAGTGGTCCCAGTATGGAGCCCTGTGGAACCCCAATATTAACTAATTTAGCAGACGATTGTGACGTGCCCATATGGACGATTTGTGTTCTGTCTTTTAGGTAACTACTGATGAGTGCTAGAGGCGTTCCGGTAATGCCATATCTATCAAGTTTATTTTTGAGGATATTATGATTTAACGAGTCAAATGCTTTCGCAAAGTCAATAAAAACTCCTGCTACCAATAAACCGGAATCTATCGCTTTCCTAATAGTGTCAACAAACGTTGAAATTGCTGTTGTCGTCGAGCAGTTTTTTCTGAAGCCAAACTGGTGAGGTGAAAGAATTTTGAATTTTTCCAAGTAACTCGTCAACCTAATGCAAATTAATTTCTCAGGGACTTTACTAAAGAATGGAAGTACCGAGATCGGTCTATAATTTTCTACCCTGTCTCTTTCTTTGGATTTGTATAGCGGAGTAAGTTTAGCAATTTTCATCTTAGTGGGGAAAACGCCAGTTGTAAAAATGGTATTTATTATGTGCGCTAGCACTGGTGAAATATTGTCTTTAACAAGTTTGGCAGAGTAGGCTGATATGTTGTCGATACCACAAGCGGTGTTGCGCAGTGCAGAAATAACAGAAGCTACTTCCATTTGATCTGTGGGATGAAGAAAAAATGTGGCGTCAGAACGTGGTATATACGACGCATCAAATTTTGTTTCCGTTGGTTTTAAGTGCGAAGAAAAATAACTGCTAAGTGCTTCGCTAATATCATCTAGTGAAGCACATGAAACGTTGTTAAAAATGATCTTTTCAGGTAACACAACCTTTTTTTCCCTACCGAGATATTTATTCAGAAGATTCTAGTTCTTTCTGGAGTCATTTCCATTGCGAGAAATTTGGTTGTTAAAATACTCTTTCTTTGCGGCGTAAAGGGTTCGATTCAGTATGTATGAGTATGTCGTGTACCGTTTCCTTAGTGAAGCGTTAAATGGTTGTTTCTTTAGTTTTCTATACATATTATATTTTTTTTATAGAGCGCAAAATCGAGTAAGATATCCATGGGTCTCTAGGCACTTTATGCTTGGACGTCACATATAAAGTTGTAGAAGCGGTATCTACTGCCTGGGAGTACAGTTCAACAAACCTGTCAAAGCTTTCGTTTGAGGATCGCAGCTCGAGCACAGGTGTCCAATCTATGGCACGTATAGTTTTAACAAATAGATCCGAGTCAAATGAAGTCTTAATGGAACACTTCTGGACTGGTTTAAATCAGTTCGAAAGAACAAAAGCAACAGGGTAATGATCTGAAATAGCTGCATCTAATACAAAAGAAGAAGTACAGAGTGAAGTATTGGATAAGACATGATCAATAATCGTGCTGCTATGGCTAGTGACTCGTGTGGGAGCATGAACAAGAGAAGAAAAACCATAGCTTGTGAGACGTGTTATATATTCGTAGCAAGTGGGAGAGGTTATATCTGAGAGATCAATATTAATATCCCCCATTATGATCACAGCAGCTTTATCATTTAAAAAGGACTGCAAAATTTTATCCAGATCCTCGCAGAAGTGATCATAAGATGCTGATGGTGATCTATAAACAACACCGACGATAAGATTCTGTGGCATTTTCATCTGCTTTTTATCGACTTCCATCCAGACGGATTCACAACACAGAGTACTAAATTTAACGTCACAACGCCGCTTGTAAGTAATGCTGTCGTCTATGTACAATGCTGTTCCACCATGAGCAGTGCCGAAGAAGTTTTCTGAGCGGCACTGGGCTTCAATGCTATAACCCGGTATTTTATAGGAGTGCACTTCATTGTAAGATAACCACGTTTCAGATATACCAATGAATGAACATTTACGCTTAAACAGGGCCACTAAATTGCGAATTTCTTCGGAATTTTTTCTTAAACTGCGAGCATTAAAATGTACGCCCAAAAGTTTATCTTGTGAAGCTAGAGCCCCATTCAAATCAGCAAGTGAGCAAGCCATGAAATGTGCTGTAATGCTAGCTAAGTGATAAGCCCAAGATCAGCCTCACAAGTGAGGCTGATCTTGGGCTTATCAGCCTATCTTCCTCACAGCATGTGCATTTTTCTTCTTCCTTACTGAATTTCGCTTTATTAATACGCGTTCTAAGGCGGCCCGATCTCGCTTCAAACAATAAAGTGTTTCCTCTTGAATTATCATAAAATGCCTCCCTCTTTATTTCGTTTTTGCCCTCTCGGTAGTTCTTCAGAGTCGTTTTTTTCCATCGCTGCCCTCCAGTAAATCTTCTCCGCCTCTCGGATTTTTCCCATTATGCTCTTTGTTGTCAGTTCTCTTAGAGCCGTATATTTACTGGTGAGCCTCCTAGTTCTCTTTCTCCACTGCGTGTCAACACTCTTTCTATATAAATAGCGGAACACCTTCACTGCCCACCTACTCTCTTTCATATTCCTTAGCCTCTCTTCAAACCTTATTTTGCTCTGCGCTTCCCTTGCCTCAAAACTCGCCCATCCCATATCGCCCTTTACAGCCTCGTTTGTCGATTTCCCGTGAGCGCCCAACGCGAGGCGTCCCACAGTTCTTTGATTCACATCCATTCCTGATTGTATCTCTGGCCTCATTCACACCACTGAGTTCCCAAATGTAAGCGCCGGCACCATTACCCCTTTCCACAGACCCCTAAGCACCTCGTACCTATTGTGTCCCCATAACGCTCTGTGCTTCATTATTGTTGCGTTCCTCTTTCCCTTTGCTGCCAAGGCTCTTTCGTGTACCTTCATGTATCTATCACCCTCATTTACCCATACGCCAAGGTACTTGTATTCGCTTACTCTCGGTATTTCTTGGCCCTGTATGGATACCGCCTGGTCATTGGGATCATTGAATACTATCAATCCGCATTTTGTTACACTAAATCCTAGTCCTAGAGCCTCGCCTTCCTTTCCGCATATATTCACCAGCCGTTGTATATCATCTCGACTGTCCGCGAATAAGACAATACCGTCAGCATAAAATAAACCGGAAGCACCTGCTCAGTCATCGCGCCGCCCTGTTTCTGTGACAGATTAAAACCAATGTTGCTTTCTCCTAGCGCTTTTTCCATTCTAACCATGTACAGCATGAATAACAGCGGCGACAAAGGACATCCCTGTTTCAGCCCCTTCCTAATATCAACGTTCTCTCTGCTACTGATTCCTTCCCATTCTATGCAAACTGTATTTTCTCGATATATTTCCCTCAAAAGCTGTACACAATCGTCGCCTATGCCCATTGCTTCCAAAATTTCCCACAATATTTCCTGATTAACATTGTCATACGTATGTATGACAATTTTATGTAGTAGTATGTAGACATACTACCGCCATCTAGTGAGCGCTTCAGAAACTGCAGGTGGCTACAAACATCGAGGGAAGGACAGACACACGCCTTAAGGAGCTTCGCCCCTAAAACGAAATATATGGGACGAAAAGAGTCATGTGTCGGCCGGGCTGCAAACGGTAGGTCAGCGGACCGCGTGTTTTATGCCACTACTCTAGTGTGTCCCTGGATAGGAGCTCCCGCGTTGCGGCCGACGCACCACGAGCAGATGCGGCAAAATCACCTATGCGAACTTCGAAAGACAACTGCTGCTGAAACTAAAGCTGTAGAGGAGAAAAAAAACAAGCAAAACAAACAAAGCAAACAAGCAAAACATGGAACGCATTCTAAAGAATACAGGGTGGCATAAACAGCGAAGCCGACGGTGAAATCAAGTTGGAAAAATCGGTATCTCCGCATATTTACCTCAAAGCTCAAATACCTTCATGTATCAAATACCAAGCCACGCATTGAAATTTAACACGCTAGCGTCCACCACTAAAATAACCTTTCACAAATACGCAAGGTACGTACTACGTCGATTCACTGATTTTGGCCATTCGATTTTCCGGCGACCTTGCTGCCTATGCCAAGCTATATGCGTTTTTATGTGCTGCCGTAGCAAAAATTGGGGCAGCTACGGACTAGTGGTGCGAAGACTGAGGAAACAGTTGAGCTGGTGGCGTTCTCCTCCTCCTTTCCCTCCAACTAACCCTCACTTCCCCATACCACCATTTGCTGTCAATGTCCATGGCATGCTGTACCCTCTCCCTCTACTCCTCCTCACCTTCACTACACTTTCCCAACCCCTTGCTATAATACACAGTACAAGGCTATCCCATGCTTTACTCTGAGCACACTTCCTCATTCTCCTCCTTTCCCTGACTCCCCTTTCCCACCCCCTTGCTATAATACACCTGGCGACACCCTTTTCTTGCAGCGCGGCCAAAGCTACATATGCAGAGCTTCTGCAAGTGTATTGCTACGCCAAATAGTCCGTTCGCGGGCGATTGTGATTTCGGTTACGTGAGCACATCCAGAATGCGTTTTTGAGGGTGTGAGTTTCTGTATGAACCCAACAATTTGTAATGTCCTCTTTTTTAGATCTTGTACTGCAGTGAATGTAAGAAGGCTAAGATATCCCTTGTAGCAAGCTGTTTTAACTTTGGAAATTCCCCAGTGGCCGCAGATGAACTGCACGCTAATAAACCTCACGTGAAGGCAATAAGGCATTTCATCAATTCCGTTGCAAAGTCGCTATTGGGTCATTCCATGCGAAACGACCCAGCCATTTTGGCGACCATCTTAAATGTGTCCGAAAAAAAAATCATGTAGATCCCATACACTGCGGGAATCCGTGTCATGTGAAGTAGCCAACGCGGAAATTGCCTATTACGAACTGCTTTGCATTCAGTCCAACTGTTACGAGTACGATCAAGGTTTTTCTCCAAAGCGCATGCACCCACTCATGAGTATGCCTAACACGGGCTAACCAGGAACGTCGACAGCATCCTGGCGACTGAGTGGTACCTCATGGTACCATGTAAGGTTGGAAGTTACGCAAGTGGAAAGCACAGGCATCTGTTTTGTCGAAGGAAAATGAACTAAACGGTGCGTTGACGTGCTATCATAAGCGTCGTTCGTTGAAGTATTCCTATGGGATCGAGCAAAGTTTCACGAAAGCATAACTAATGGTAGCAGAACATGTGTATTGCTATAATAATGCTTATCATGCATTAGAAGATGAATTCACGTTACGCGTGCACCATCGTTAGAAATGCCGGTGCAATATAGCTTTATTTACTATATGTAGCGAGCGGGAGAAGCAGCGGTAGCATAGTAGTAGCGTGCTCGCTTGGTACCCCGGGAGCCCGTGTTCGATACTACCCTACATCTTGGTAGGTAGAATGTATGTCAGTGTGCCTGCTATATGTAAATTGCAATCGCATCTTGCAATAAACGGTCTTCCTTTCTTGGCTTAAGAGCGGAACCCTTTGAGCCTGCTCTTGTGTGCCAATCGCTAACGCAGAAAAGTGTAGGCCTATCAGGGAGGCCGTGCACCAGGGTGACGTGCAGAAAACTTGAGGTGCCGCTTCAGGTTGCGGGTTCGATTCCCGCAGTCACAGCGCTTCATATGTCTATTTAACGGCGTTTCGTACGTCCATTAAATGCGAAGCCTTTCTTGGCGAACTCGAGCCACTTTGACCGTATCTATCTATCTATCTATCTATCTATCTATCTATCTATCTATCTATCTATCTATCTATCTATCTATCTATCTATCTAGCCGCCTACGTCTCGGTGCTCTCCTGGCCGTCTCGTTCGCCTTATACACCCCAATATTTAGGAGGCAGGGTATAAATGCATGACGACAGCTAATGACTCATTTTGATATCGCTAAAGTCATATACTCGTCATCTACGTCACCATTCACGACACTGCAGTCATGTGTGGCTCATACCAGTAGTGCTCGGCCGACAATAAGCACCACAGGCGTTTGAATCCTATAAAACTTATGTTTAACCTAGTACCAATTAAAATAGGCATAAGAAGCGCCCGGGGCTGCGGTGAATAGACATAAGAAAGGCCGTGACTGCGGGGATCGAACCTGCAGCTTTGAGCGGCGTTCCGTTTTCTGCACCTTACACCGGTGGACAGCCTCCAGGATCCGCCCACATTGCTCTGTTCAAGCTTGACACATAACGGCTGGTTCAACGAGCTCCGCTCTTAAGACAAAAAAGGAACATTGTTTGTCGTAGTTCGCGATTGAAATGTAGACAGAACAAGCGCACACACACGCCACCAAGCTCTAGGACGGTATCGAACACAGGCCCTCGAGGTGCCACGCAAGCACGCTAGCACTAGGCTATGGCTGCTTCTGCCGCTCAGTATGCATAGTAAATAAACCAACCACATCAGCAGTTGTAATAGCGCTTGTGTAACGTGATTTCTGCTTGTAATCTGTAATAAGAGCTATGATACGAATATATACGTTCTGCTACCATTCAGTTTGCTTTTGTGCTACTTTGCTCGAAACTGTAGGAATACTTCAACGAACGACGCTTATGGTAGCACGTTAACGCACCGTATAGCGCATCTTTTTTTTTCGAAAAAGCAGATGTCTGCGCTTTGCACTAACCCGAGTTTTAACGTTACATCGTGCCATGAGGTACCATCCAGTCGCGACGGTGCTTTCGACGTTCCTGGTTAATCCAAGTTAACAATACTCATGAGTGGGTACGTTCGCTTTACGCAAAGACCTTGATCTTACTCGTAACAGCTGCCAAACAATTCGTCAAAGGCAATTGCATTGGTTACTGTTTCGCATGACACATATTTCCACAGTGCGTGCTATCTGTGGGATTTTTTAGTTGTTTATTGGCTGACATAGGTTCTATAGATATAAGATTGAAACCCCTGTGGCGGCTACCCGCATACCGTGGGCCGAGCACTACTAGTATGAGCCACAAATTATTGCATCGTCTTTAAACATGACGCAGATGACGAGCATATAACCTTAGTTTTGTAAATATCAGTGATTCATATTCGTCATACGTTTGTACCCTGCCATGCAAATATGCGGGTACGTCAGGTGAACGAGACAACGAGCTGAGCACCGAGACGCCGGCTAGATAGATAGATAGATAGATAGATAGATAGATAGATAGATAGATAGATAGATAGATAGATAGATAGATAGATAGATAGATAGATAGATACGGTCAAAGTGACTCTAGTTCACCAAGAAAAGATTCACATTTAAAAATCCTTATTTACAACATCGGAAGTAGTCGACTGCTGGAATATTTCAGACCGAAAAAAATTTTAACCCACGTGGGAGCCTTTCAAATTTTGCAGAATGTTGTCTCAATGGTCATCAAAAGACAACTTGTTTTGATAGCACCATTCATTGGCCAATACAGAGTTTTGCCAATGCGTTAAATATAGATGTTACTTAACATCTTATAGGGTCAATAAAGTTATTCAATTTTTATTCCACATACACGCCTCCAAAAGCTTTGAAAAAATGCACCGTGTATGCACATTTTATCCGGTAAGCGAGCTCCGTGTATTAGGGGTGTTTTAATTGCTGTGAAGTTTACAAAAACTTTATTTTGTGGGAAAATATCTTGGGACCATTTGAGCCAGTAAAATATACGCAAAAGGTCACAAATTTCAGATATTGTGAATTTTCGTCCAGATCGAGAGACAACATACACCATGTGGTGTTCCTATTGAAAAACAACAACTTACATTTCAATAAAAAGGAAAGAGGTCGCTCTTTTAACGAGAAAAGTTTTACAATTACACTTTTTTTACGAAAGTGATTTTTAAGTTTATACTTCATACCTGTATGGCAGCTTTACCGCATGACACATCGGCAGACTGCATGGTCAGCTCTCTTTGTTCAGTATTTCCGATGCTTCTCCTCACTTACAGAGCCTGCTGTCACTTTGCCGTCGCGTGAATTACCTGAAAAGTGGAATGCGTCCTTCAGAGCTGGTGGTTCGGTGATATTCTACAGTAACAGATGAGGTGAAGTCGCAGCAGTTCGGTGGCAACGTAAACTAGTGTTTTTCTAATGAAAGTTAATTTTCTCGAAAAATCAACACACTTCCGGCTTACAGCAACTGTGACAACATTTTGTGGCGATGAAGGAATAACACAAACGTACAGTGCCATCACGACATGCTGAACAGGAATGGCTTGCTTAACAAAGGCACCTAGCGGCAGTAGTCACCTCAAAGACGACCTCCATTTTTCAGGCAACTAATGCGACCGTAAAGTGTCTGCTAGCTTTGCATGCGATGAGAAAGATGGAAAACATTGTGCGAGAGACAGCTCGGAGTGCAGTGTGCCGATGGTGCCACGTGGTGAAGATGCCACACAGGTAAGTTGGAAGATTTTCCGTGAAGGGTAAATTTCGAAAGTTCTCTTCTCTCTTAAAACAAAAATTGCAATAATAAAAGTTACCTCATTAAAAGAACATGTTATTTCAATTTGATTGATTTTTAATAGGAGCACCACATGGTTTAAATTGGTCTAAATTTCCAAGCGAGAGAAACGCGTTTTTAAGAGGCCGTGGCCATGCTATAACGCAGGTTTTGGGTAAACGATTGCATCCCTTCTTACGATTGCATCCCCGAAGCGTAACGCTGTCATTGTAAAGCTCAAAAGGCAGTTCCCGCTGTAGATGCTGGCGCGTACGCCATCGCATGGAGCGCGCGATTTTTGTTCAGAATGATAGGAGATGTACATTATGAATAATTGTATCAGACATGAAACAACCGATAATACCAACATTGTTTATGCAGGGAACCAATGAAATGGGTCACCTATTTTACGCACTGTAGCAGCATTACTTTGAAAATCGCAGCTTGCTGAAGACACTCAGGCCACCGGCTTCGAGACGGCTATCGCTTTGCGGGCCCCAGTTGCAGTGGTGGTATCGCTTCCGCGCAGTACCACTCCGAGCACACATGGTAGCGCAAAAAAACCGAAACGAAAGACTTAGACCTGTCGTTTCTTCTCCACTTCTTCCTAAGTCTATCGTTTCGGTTTTTCCCGCTGTCATGTGTGCTCAGAATGTCAACCAACTCGCGCAGCAACAAGTTCTGCACAGTACCACTCTTTTTCTCGTGATTGTAGCCTGAGAACACAAGAATTTGCAACAGACCACTATCTTTTTTTCCCACTCTTCAATGAATTCAGTCAGGTCAGGCAGCTGACGAACACGCGCTTGCTCTCGCTTACGCGCTTCGACGCGAGCCTGCTTCAACCGACCGACGCCATCGTCCTTTCGAGGGTGAGGAAAACGTGGCACTGACAACAGAAACCCAAAAACTAGAAAGAGGAAGAAAAAAAAGAAAATTCGGTCACAACTTAACCTTTCTAAATGCAATAACCTAAACTTGAACACAAAGAGAAAAGAATGAAGTGTTACATTTTAGATTATGCCATATAGCCTGCAAAAGTTTGCTTTCGTGGACTACATGCGAGAGCGTAGCAGAAAAGTGCGCGTTTCGGCTCTGGAGCCATCACTGCGCTGCCACAGAAAGAAGGTCGCCAGGCTATCCTATGCTGTCTCTCATTTCCTGCCTTTTTCTTTCTCTCCCCTATTTCTCTTTCTTTCGCTGTCGCTTTCTCTCTTCGTTCTCTGTCTGTTTCTCTCTATCTTTTTCTCTCTCTCTGGCACATAGCAACGCAATCATATGCGTCCCATAAATGCGCTTTCCCCTAGCGTGCATGGGCAGCACAATGGCTACGACGCTCGCTTTCGGAGTGTGGGTGCGCGTGTTGAAATCCCGCCTCCTTCAAATGTATTATATTGTTTTAGTTAATTATTTTCCTCTTCACCACTTGTCCTCTCCTCCGACTTCCCCCTTCTAAGGCGCTGCTAGGCAACGCGTTATGTGGTGTGAGGTAGAGGCTGTTCATGATGATAGTTTGTGTACCCATGCGAAACGGATAAACCAAAGCTTCACAATTCTGCTCTAAATGTTTCGTGAAAAGTAACTTAGCGAAGCAATTAATTACAGCCAAAGAAGCAAAACTTGGCCGCAAATCGGCTTGATTCACCGTGCGTCAGGTATTTCTGGCTTGCGCTCAAGCAAGCGCTAGTGCACGGCAATCACACAGCACACGGGCCTCAACATTTCGCCTCCATCGAAATGCAGTCGTCGCGGCCGGGATTCGATCCCGCGACCCCCTGATCAGCAGCCGAATATCATACCCACTAGACCACTAGGGCGGGACATTGTGAACAAATGGTCGACAGCTGCAACAGATTTAAAATTTCCTAAAGCGGAAGCTTGGGCGAGTTGGTTCATATCTTAAAGAATAAACAGCGCGAAAAACAACGACACGAGAGAAGAATTACGATGACAATTGTAATTTCAATCTGGTACTTTTCAGAGGGAGGTAGTCGCAAGTTAAATCCGTTACTTTGTTTCAGTAACATGTACAAGTCTAAGTCAAACGCACCGGTAAACTTCCTAATCGCGGAATCGCAGTTAGGCAGCATTTTGTTGTTAGGATACGTAATGCAGTGAATCCAGCGGGCATTCGCACTGGGCTCCGCCACGGTGGTCTAGTGGCTAAGGTACTCGGCTGCTGATCCGAGGGTCGCGGGATCGAATCCTGGCCGCGGTGGCTGCATTTTGATGGAGGCGAAATGTTGAGGCTTCTGTATTGCGCGATGTCAGTGCACGCTAAAGAACCCAAGGTGGTCGAAATTTCCGGAGCCCTCCACTGCGGCGTCTCTCATAATCAATGGTGGATTTGGGACGTTAAAAATCAAAGGGCGGCGGGAGATAGGTAGCCTTAAAGTGTACTAGAATATGGACATATTCTAGTACACTATAGGGTGGGTACTCTGGGCATGTGAACCATTTGGATGTAGGCATTATCGGCACCTCGACGCAGTATAGAAATCTTGGACAGTTGCACACACGAACGACGCATTTCTCTGGGGACAATGCAGTGAATGTGCCAGCGCCCTGCGCAAACCTTCCATAAACCAGGAGCGTCCACAAACGGTGAAACCTTGCTAGCGAAACCGAACTGTTTGTCAGTGGATCGTTCTGTGAACGCACACTTCGCTGTGCGAAAGGGGCATCATTTGCGTGTCGACGGCAGTCTTTGCGGTCCTGGTGTAACTGGCTAACGACGCAACAGGCTATCATATAAGTCACACAAGGCAAATTATGTAGGGGTCGTCTCTGAAGGAACGCGCAGGCAGGAAGCCGAAGCCTGCGCGGCGATAGAGGAGTTGAAACTACTGAAACGCTAACTGCCGACGCGCATACTAACAAGACAATTTGCGACTTTGCTCCATCGTCCCTATGCTGCGGTACCGCCACTGAGAACCAAGAGCGCAGTGAAAGGGAGGCGATGTTAATTTAAGAGCCATATCGCGTGCTAAATGCGTTTCGTTTAACCACCCATAAATTAGATACAAATTTTAAAGCAGTCTAGTAAATATATATGGCCGTCTTTTCCTCCACATTGCAAGTTTGCCAGTGGCGTGATCGGTAGCGCTTGCAGCGCCTACCGCCGCACCCTGGCTGGTCGTGGGTTCGAATTCCAGTGGATGGTGACTTTTCAATCTCAAATGCGTGTTCATTTTTCAGATATCAGCTTCTGTTAGGGAATCACGTCATAGATTTCTCGGTGGGCCCCGGCATGAAACACTTACGTGTTAAAATCATTCGGCGCGGACTGTGAGATGTTTCGTTGTTGCTAGTTAGAAGTTGGTTATATATATATATATATATATATATATATATATATATATATTAGACCCTCGAAATTGGCCACAAAAACGGGGAAAGCGTTTATTCAACGTTTCAGTCGGAGACCGGCCTTCATCAGGAATGCCTATGGTTGTATTCCCGCTTCTATTTATACCTGTCTGAGAGAGCTTTTCCTAAAAAAATAAAGAAAGAAAACAGTGTAGAGATCACAAGAAAAGAAGAAAAAGAAAAAAGAGGAAAAACACAGGAAGGATAGAGGACCTGAAAGAAACGGACCGAAGAGTGGAAGAAACGCAGACGACGTGCGTCATATGCGAGCACCATTTCCAATCCAATCTGTGCGTTTACCGCCGAATTAATTAACACGGGACTGTTTTCTTCTTTTCTTCGTGGCATTAGAAATAAGCGTCATTTGATATAGAAACAATGCATGTTAACACACTGAGATATTCTATTCGAGCAGATGAGTCGGCCTGCTACCGCAAAAATCCTGATGTGAAGAAAAGCTTAGTGGTTTCCGTATGTGAGGGTCGCCGACGACGTACAGGTAGCATGAATACGCGGCGGGTCATCACGTGCTACGCTGTCCATCGAGGCAAGGACTTGTACAGTTTTCGTGGTTTGGATTCACTATTAGAGGCTATACGCTTACGCACCATTTTTCTTCCTCGTTTCCTGTTCAGCGAACTGCTTGTCAAAGCAGCACGCTAAATGTACCGCTGTTATCAAGGGGGCATCGCGGTTTCTAAGCCAAGCGTGTGGTTAAATGTCTTCCTTTGATATTGCCTTTTATATAAGAATAGAATGTTGACGTAGGAACGAAAAAATTCCAAAGCCATAGCTGCGTGCACGCCATCTCTTATTTTACGCGGCAAGGTAAATTGATTTGTATTGCCCGACAACTTACTGTTAGGAGATATCAAACTGCGGAGGGAAAACAAAGAAACAATTTGGAAACGTTTTTCTTAATGAAAACACAAATTACTTTGATAAAAGTTGCTGCTTTGAAAGTTCTTATGCTTCGCAAGTACATACGCTTTACTCTTAATTATTTCTCATTGTCAGAGAAGCACGCAAAAGGTGCCGCTGTTTGTTATGGAGACACGGTGGTTTCTAAGCCAAGCGTACACTTAAATGTGTCCCTGTGTTGTTATCGCTTTTTATATAGGAAACGGAAGTTGAGGTAGGAACGAAAAGATAGAAAAACCACAAGCTGCTCGTGAGCTACCTTTTATTTTACGCGGCAAGGCAAGGTGGTTTGTGTTTCCCGCCAGCAAGCCATAAGGAGAAGGCAAATCACGGAGCAATAGAAGGACAATGGTGGGACTCAAATTCAAAAATTTTTTTCTCAAGGAATACAAAAATTACCTCTTTCGAAAGCGCTTACATTGGCCAACTACATGCTTTGTTCTGATTACTTTTTTCATGAACCACCTTAGGGTGCAATTGACGCATAAACATAAAATAAAATGGCGTTTTTGTCAAGTTTACACATTTATTTCAGAGCCTTTGCACAGCACATAGAAAAAATGATTTTTTATACTTTTGTACCTCTTATGTAAAGTTGCACAAAAATATTTGCAGGTTTTCTTGCAAAATTCCTTTTCAGGGGAAAATTCCCAAAAACGCTGCAATTTTACCATCTTCACCTCGGTCCTAAGCCGTGAGGAACATGAACATAATTTGTGAAACATTTTTATAAGTGAAGATAAATGCTATGAGATTGGAAAAATGCATATTTGGAAACGATTGGCACACTGGTTGATTTCCAGGAATTTTTCTTCTGGCGCCTTGTTTTCCGCTGTTTTGCGAAATTCGAATGGCCCTCAGGAGCTTAAAATTTTCCTGCTCAAAATATTTCCCGAAAGTGCTGTGGAAGTAAGGCTCACTTCCCTGTAATTGTTTGGAATTTTTCGAAAGATGTTCATTTTTGTCGAGCGCCACAGCTGGGGCAGTTGGCGTGGAATGACCCAACAATAAATGATCGCGGGTTTCTAGTGCCAAAACCATCTCCGAATATGAGGCATCACTGTAGTGCAGGGCTGCGTAGCAATTTCGACCACCCTGGGTTTTTTAACGTGCAGCTAAACTTAACCTCACCGGCTTTCTTTGCACTTCGCTGCGATCGCAATGCGTCTGCAGTAGGCCGGATTCAATACTGAGACCTCGAGCTTCGCAAGCCTGTATAGGCGCCACGCTACGACGGCGGCCATGGAGCAAGCAAAAGTAGAGCGTGGTAGTGCGATTCATTGATTTGTGGGGTTTAACGTCCCAAAACCAGCTCTGATTATGAGAGACGCCGTAGTGGAAGTCTCCGGAAATTTAGACCACCTGGGGTTCTTTAACGTGCACTGACATCGCACAGCACACGGGCCTCAACACTTCGCCTCCATCGAAATACAGCCGTCGCGGCCGGGATTCAATCCCGCGACCCTCGGATCAGCAGCCGAGTACCGTAGCCACTAGACCACCGTGGCGGGGCGCGTGGTAGTGCGGAGAAAAGTTCGGGGCATGATGCGCTCCGTGGGCGTCACTGTAGAGCAGACGAGTGGTTAATTGTTCGCGAAAATTATCCCGATCTGAGCGTGAATGTGTACCCCGAGGGGAACCGCTTTTGTTCCGCGCGGTCATTGTGTGGGGGATAAAGACGTCATTCATTGCCGATGTGCGCTCAGTGATACGTGCTATGAATTGTACGGGGATTAATGTCGAGGCTCACTTGGCTGGCGGGGCGAGTACAGCGCGCTTCGAGTATGTCTGATAAAGAAGGAAAGAAGCAGGAAAGTATGGGGAAAAGCGACGTTATACGATGTGTGGAAAGGAAGGGTGCGTTATAGGACAGTTACACTGATGTACAGAGAATATGTATGTGGCACAAAGCGCGCGGCAGTCTAGTACTGCTTCTATTTCCCTAGCATGTTATGGGTATGACTGGTGCCACACTGATGAAGCATACTCGAGCTGCGGTCGCGCGTATGTTAAATAATCTAGCTTTGTTGTTCTTGTGGGTAATTGGGCCTGCTGCGTCCCGTCCGTCGTCAAATCAATACAGACTGAGGCCTCCAGAAACAAAGGAACGATTTATTTAACGACAACCTGCAATTTACTCACTTCGCAAAGCCGCCACAGCGGCAAGAGTGACCAGCACAGAGCATGGCATGCGAGACAGCAGTGTCTCAGGCAAATGAGCAGCAACAATCAACCAGAGAGGCGCGGCAGCGTTCCAGCATCCAGGGCAGCGAAAATCCAAGTCCCTCGGGCAGTGTGCATGTTGTTGCTAATGAAGTGTACTAGTAGGGCACGCACGTGGCCACTGCGCACTTCTTGGGGCGATCTCCAGATTGCCAGAGCGCGTGGCTCCTGCATGCTTCATGGCCTTCTAGCCCTTAATGGCGCAGTTTTATTATCGTAGCGCAATATGCTCCAGAATGTTATTTTAATAATAGCACACTTTTAACCACTTAGAGCGAGTATTTGAAGAAAATTTACAGCCCCTCTCATTGCGCTGTATTGGCCATATCTATCCTTTACGTTAAAAACCACTATGCGTCGGTCATCAGTGGCGACAGATGTCATGCAAAGTCTATAGTTGTCTCAGAGACGCCGAACGAAAGGCGTCGATCTTATAGCACGTTAAAAAACACGCATACGGCGGCTTTAAAATGCTCTGGAAACTAACGCAATCCGTCTCTCTTCATGCGCCAGCAGAAGGTATCTAATGCGCGTTGCGCCATATATAGTGAATCCAGCAAGAATCCATAGCCAACTGTGCGCACAGGTATAGAGAGATAGAGATACTATTTAGGGAGTGAAGATAGTGGGGTGAAGAGTGCACGGTGACGGTGTGAGGACACCTCAAGCGATAAACTCAGGAGGTGGGGGAATTAAAGAAACAAGAGAGAAGCTGAGAGGCACTTCGCCGGATCGAGGCTAGTAAAATGGCGAGAGGGAAAGCGAGCACATGCCAAAGTGCGGTGGCGGCCTCCAGCCTCACCAGTCAACAAACAAAGAGGCTGGCAAGTCACGTATACTACGAGGGCTACCTTCTTTTCGAGGTCTCATTGGTCACGAAATCAAAACCACGGTCAAATTAAAAAATATTTTCTATCGAAAGTTTACACGCACTATCAAGCACCTCTGTACATAATTACCGCTCCGATTAAGCTATTTGTCGTGGCGTGGTACTATCTTTCCTATGCCTTTGTCACAGAAGGCAGCCGTGTTAGAGGTGTGTGTCTGTGTGTGTGTGTGTGTGCGTGTGTCAGGGTCTTAGCCAGGGAGTTGGTGGCTTCGAACGCCCCACCCCCCTCTCTTACCCACACTTTTGTCTCGTCGCTGCCCCCTCAAAGGTATACCTTGTCGCCCACAGAACATAATAGTCTATGATGGAAGTCAGCCTTTTTTCTCATTAATCGCATTGTGCTTGGGCTGAAGACTCCATCCTTTCAGCAACTCACTCGCGTTTTGAGTGCTTCAACAAAATTCGTCGCGGCCGCCTTGTGGGAGTCACACTAGTTATGGCTTCTGAAATTTTTGAGAGCGTTCTTTCAACGTGTAAACGCAGAGAGGACTAACGCACCGAGAACTTCGTGAGTCCCCTTGCCTGAACTTTCTTTTCCAAAAAGCACACATATCTTGCAGAGGGTTCTCTCCTAATATTTGGAATACACCAGCCAGGAAAACATTTCTTGCCAGTGGGATTGGAACTTCATTTTGCGCTAACTGAGGGAAAGCTGTAGCTAGCCTCCTGCCTCAATTGCGTTACTAACAAACGTCGTCTAGTCTCGTCGTCCTGCAACTCCTGGCGTCTTGGTCCGTTAACCACATAAAGATGCAATGCCGTTGTCAGTAATCGTGGTTTACTTGCACGCATCATGCTCCGATCGGCTCTCAGAAGTTCTTTCGGCACACAAGTCGTATTCAGGTTGTGCAGAACTACAGTTGGGAACTGTTTCTTCGGAGGCTGTAGCGGTTTCCCGAGTTGTCGAGTGTGCGCTGGGAAGAGCGTCGCCTTTCGTGAAATAATCACCAAGCGTTGTCTTGCGGCCTTTCGGCAGAGCCATCAAGTCTGAGGGGGTGGCCACAGGGGTCTCCCACGGTTGAGGAACAAAGGACACAGTTCACCGCAGTGCAAACCAACAGTAGGGCATTTATTTACACCTCCTACATGTAGTAAGCACGCTAGCCGAATTATACAAACAAGCATGCTAATGCAATACCCCACACGAAATCAATGACGTTCGACTCACCGCAGCAGGATACCAAGCGAGTAGTGTTCGCCCATGCTGGAACAGTAAGCCTATATTGCTCGCGAGATAAGTCGACAGAACAGAGGCGCATTCGGAGAACCGGAAAGGCGTCCGCGGGTTCGTCCCAGCGGAGCCCATCGCCACCGCGCGGACGAGAGTCGACCGCGCGCAATGACGTCCCAGGGCCACCAAGAGAGCGAAGATCGTTCCTCGTCCGTAGTTCCGCGAATCCCCGCCGTCAGGTAGCGCTACCGCGGGAACACCAGCGCCAACCCCAGCGCAGCGGTGCGCATGACGGATGACGTCACGCTTCGTGCCCCGCAGGAAAGCCACCTTAGAGGAGCTTCGAGGAAACGCTAGCGCCTCGCGATAGAAACTCATCAGGGTATGTCAACATTCCCAGAAATCTTATAGAAGGGGTCTGATGAACACACAACGCGAACTATCCAGCAGTGCGTGTAGGCAGCGTATTTAAAGGGTGAGACTTCGCATAGGGGGGAGGCGACGCACTCATCAGAGTTCGGGTGAGAGACACTGGATGCGAGAGAACATTACCGACTATTGGCCTCGAGATAGAACACATTCGGCGCCTAGCGGCGAGTGGACGAAGCTGCAAAGTGTGGATAGTTACTTGTATCGTCTGCTAGCCACTGGGCTTTTACATGCGCGCGTACGCCCTACATATCCTCCAATATTTGTTAGTTTCCTGAGCCGATGCACTCTTGAATGCTTTCATGCATTTTTGTCTAAGCATAAAGATATTAGTTATAGTATCATTTGGCTTTTTGCTGCAGTCCTTGGTTAATCTTAAAATCAGTGAGCGCCTGCGTCGCGAGCGTGATACGTCATGGTCACACCCCCGGTTCCGCACAGTTATTTCAGTTCGGCTGCTGCTGTGCATTCAAAGTATACAACAAAGTGCACTTAGTGTCCTTCTCAATAACTTAAGCGGGAAACATCAACGCGTACAAGCAGTGCTGAATCGATGTCGCCTCGCGATATGTGGTTGTGAGCATGACGGAAAATATCAGAGGTTTTTTGCTTGAAGAACACATTTCCTTTTCATGTGTGTAAAAGAAAATAAACATGCTTTTGTCACGGTCACGCAAGTAATCATGCGAAGAAAGCGAGGCGTTTCAGTTAAATCATTTACTCAATATAGGCGTGTGTCAAATATCCTGGTATATTACTGAGGCGGCGTATACAGTCGCGTAGCTTAATTAACTGAGCCAGTTAACTGGCATGTGTTTCATGGAACATGACATGCAAGGCATTTAAACGCAAGGGTGCGGGTAAGTGATACATGTGGAGTACACAAGCTGCTACTTCGACTCAATGCGCTCTAACAGCCCTTTTTTGTTGTAGCCAACAGTGAAAAATGAGCGAGAACTCAATGCTGAACTCTTTCAGTCGCGTAACAGCGATGCCAACATTGTAGACAGTAGAAAACTTAAGTACGGTGAAAGAAAAAATAGACGGAGAGAACCGCCGCGGAAATCAAACTGTGAGGGTGGGTGATGTCAGTGCCCCATCGAATCACGCATATCACGCTTCGTTTACGTGCAATAAAAACGTTTTGCGTGATTACCGCACTGGCTTGAGATTGTAGGACGCGTGCATTACCGTTTGGCTGCAACTAATGCTTTTATTTATCTGAAAACTGCCTCAAACCGCTCACAACACAGCGCCGCTGTGCGCATTCAGTGCGCACCGGCGAACGCCTACAGGCTCCGTGCAGTCGAGTTTTCCATGTGCGACATCAGCGCCAGAATGCACAGCCTGGCGGACAGAAGAAGCGAAACTGGGCAGACTGTGGCCGGACAATACGCAAACGCGACGCGCGCGTCCCAAACTCAATAGCAGCAGGTCTACGCCACGCGTTCCACTTTCTTTTGTTTTGTTTCCTTTGAGACGCGCGCTGCAAACCTACAGCAAACTGTTCCGGAGGACGACGCGGGCGTGCGTGTGGTTTTGTTAGTAGCAAGCCCGAAACGCAGCGAAGAAACCCGCGCGTCGCTGTCGCCTCGGCTTCCACCATGCGCGCGCTATGGACGAACGCGCGCGCGTCTCATAAGCGCACCCCATGCGGCCAATGTCAGCGACACTGAGCCGTCTGACGAGAGCTACGTAGCGCCCTCTGGTCAGTGTACGTAGCCCATAACGCGAGCTTCTTCGCGGTGACAGTGCTGCCAGCTACATGTCGATCTCGGGGCCAATACATGTTGGCTGGTAACGTTTCGCGTTAGACACTAGCGCTCGTTTCACTCCTGGCGGAAAGATTCGCGGGCGTAGATTTCCGCCGCTTCCCTTCAGGTGCCGGTAAGGTCGCGCTCGCGCAATATCTAAGTCTACGCGCGAAGCGTCTTTTTTTTTTTTTTGCGATTGCGCCACTACGGAAGGCTGGTAATTGCTCCTGTGCTGTCGAATTCCAAGCCAGCAATATACACTCGAAGGGGTTGATGCTAGGAGCGAAATTCCACCGACTTGCAACAAAATGTGTAAAACAGACAGCGGGCAAGCATGGATTACTGCTGTGAGCAGTGCAGCATAAGTAAACTCTTGTTGCATGCGCTGAGAGTTCTCGTCGGAGTTCACGCGTCCTGAGAAATTGATTATGTGAACTATGCACTGAACAAGGCCGGTGTTCATTGCCGCATCACTAGTGCACCGATCAGTTGAGATTCTGGGAAGTACGAGTCCGCTTCCTGTTCGCGCGGGCGTAAGGCAAGCAGAAATGTGTTGCACTTACTTCTAAAAACTGCGTACACGTGCCATATCTGTGGTGTGCGGTGAAATATTCTGCGCACCGGGGAAGACGCGACGGCCTATGTGCGAAATGCAACGCTCTCGTTGGAGGGAGCAGGGCGACGAAAGCTTCGAGAAAAAGAAAGCATTCGTCGTTTTTGCGCATATTTAAGTTTTCTAACGCAAAGACGTAGGAAACACTCTATTGATATGTGAGAGGTATAGCCTCCCAGACAACATGTGGACGTCCCAGGCATTGCGAAACGACGTCCAACTTAGGAGGTAGGGTAATCCCATGGGCTAGTCCCATTTACCGCAGGAAAATATCCCTAGTGATTTAAAAAAAAAGCGATTGGAATGTCCCGTACGGGAAGGTTGTGGGAGGTTATTGGGATCTTTTTGTTTTGGTGTCTTTCTTTGTGAGGTTTATTAATTTCTCACGTGCCGACAGTTATTAAGTGTCTGGTGAATTCTTTGGCAACTCAGTAAAAAGCGCCTATCGTGGTGTTCACCCCACAAATAGGTCACAAGCCCTGTCACTTGTTATTAAGAATAGGGCTCCTGTGGGGGAGCCGTAACGTTAATACATTTTTTTTTCGAATCGTTTGGGTCGGTGTGCGGATCTTACTTTTCGAATATGCTTCATTCCGACCAGAAGGGCTTTCTTTATGCTCTTGACTACATATCATAAGCGTCATTCGTTGGAGCATTCCCACGGGATCGAGCAAAAGTTTGACGGAAGCATGCTGCGTGATAGCAGCACGTAGAGCAGTGGGTTTCTTACATTGCTTTCTTAGCGGGTACACACTGGAGAACCGCTTGCACAAGCACCATTAGCCCAACTTCTGACCCGACAGCTATGTTCACTATATACAGCGCGTGGTAAGAAGAACTGTGGACGAATGGTAGCTTTCTTGCTGGGCACGTACCGCGTTCGATGCCTGCCCAGATGCCGTGCCGTTGGTTGCTTTTGGTCATCATAGCGCGTTTGTGTGACCGTTTTCTTGTGATATGCACATTTATTTCGTATGGTGCGGCAAATACGGTACAAATACGATCTTTTCCAACCTACGCAAAGTGGATCGTCATCAGAATTGTGTTAAGTATTTTTGCTGTTCCTTGACTGACACGGGATGTAATGTTAACATTTAACCACCTGTGGATGCGCGCCATATCCACCTACCTGGGCAGTAGGTTTGTGGGTATGAGCCAAATGTGATCATATTATCGCTAATCGTGATGCACATGACAAGTGTCTCACGTCAATGATTAGATCAATCTTCATACACGCATTTATTCCCTACCATGCCGATTTTGGTGCATGCCAAGCGAGTGGGCGATCAGGAGAGCACAGAGGTGAAGGCGGCTAGACAGTTGCGCTCAAAGTGGAACTCCCCCAAGAAATGCTTCGCATTTAAAACCACAGCTTATCAAGCATGAAGTATAGTACGTTGTATTATGTGGCGTCGGTTTCTCTTGCTCTCGCATGCACCTGTAGGTCTATGCTAGAGGGCAATGCCGAAATATCTGAAGTGAATAGATGACTACTTTTAAATTAAATTCACGAATTTTTTCCAAGGTACCCACGAGTAGCTAGAGGACTTAATCCGAAAAAAGAATTCGTAGACATTTTTCGGAAGCAAAGAAAAAAAGGCGCTAAAAGGATACAAGTATCGCCCCACATTTGTACGATTTCTTGTTGCCGTAAAATTTTTTTGTCGATCCCGCGTAATATTTGACCTTATGCTAATTCATGTTGCTCCCTCTCCAGTTCATGTAACTAAAGTAATCTCGCTAAATATGCTAAGGTCCAAACCTCATTCCTTTCCAGGAGGGCACCGTACAATTGGCACTGAAGACACCTATTTCCAGCCGGCTCACAACTCGAAAGCCCCATAACATGAAGTAACAATGTACCAGCAGTTTAAACGTGAGCCCGAAAGCCCAGTGATAAAGGAAGAAGTTGATGAAGAATGGGCTGTTGTGGAGGACAGTTTTACTTACGATGATATTTTACAGACTGACACAGATGTATTTCGCTCCAGTGAAAAAAGTGAGAGCCGTGTTGAACTGGAACATCATGAGCACGGATTATTCAGGAACTGGGAGTTCCCAGACGTAAAGTATTGTTGCACACGTTGTGCCCTAGCTTTTGATAGTCCAAGCAAATTTACGGCGCATCTTCGATGTCACAATGAAAGCGACTTGCACATGTGCACTCCTTCCACCGAAACCTTTCCCTACGCACTGAACAATCCGTGGCACACGCCGAGCTACAACACAGAAGCGGATCTAGATCGTAACGAGACAGCCATTGAGTCACAGCCTTCAGCACTCACCGCTGATTGGCCATTCAAAGAGAGGACTGACTTAAGTCTTTGCATGGACGAACCCTATGGAAGTCACGCGCTGCAGAATTACATGAAGACACCCTTACTGACAGAGCAGCCTACCGGTATCGTTCCCTCCCACACCAGAGAAAACGATGAGCAACGTCTAACTTTCGCTTTGCACGTCGTTTCTGCAAAGGACACACGAGAGGCAGACGCCATCCTTACCACAGCGTTCAGTGAACGTGCAAGTCCAGAAAGTGGGGGAAGCAGTCTGAAATTCACTGAGCCTCGTGTGTTACCGTTGAAAGCAGATGACTTCGATCCCGGTCAAGAAGCATGCGAAGTATTGGCATCGATGTCGCGTTCTTCTAGCCAGCGGAAATGGCCTCACCATCAGATCCTCCATCGTACCGCCAGAAGGCTTAACGAATCAACGGATTGCGCGCGCCCCCACGCTTCAGGCTGTGCTCACAACCGGCGCAACGATGGAATCCGAATGCGCGTAGAGGACCATCCCTCGACGCTTCGTACTGGATGTCCACCAACTCAACCAGCAGCGTCCAGTAACGGAAAGTATACCACAAGGTCATTTTTGTGTCCCTACTGTGGTGAGGTGTTCTACCACAAGTCGACATTCGGCTGTCACATCGCGAAGCACACCAGCGCCAAGCCCTATTCCTGCACTGTTTGCGCGCGAACCTTTCCGCACCAAAACTCACTGAATGGGCACTACCGGATCCACGCGTCGGAAAGCCTCGAGAACAGGCAGAACCGCTGCACCGGCAAGGACAAAGCCGCTAGAGCAACTGATAGCAGTACATCTGTCCTGGACAGCCACCTTGATAACTCTGGCGAGGGCGGTGACACCGAGCTCCATCAAGCCCGACCACTCCCAGCAGAGGGTGCAACCGACAAAAGTGATGCCGAACACGTACTGACAGCTGTGAAGCAGGAAAACTCATTTAACAGCAACCTTCCAGAAAAGCCTAAGCAGGAGACGAAAAGACAGGAGGCTTCACCTCACGGCATAGTCAAGGTAAAGTGGCAATATACATGAATGTGTGACGGCTGTTTAAACCAACTCTTCTGTGAGCATGGACAACATAAGTAAAGAGCACAAACTCCTGATATTTCGCTGAGAAGTACACAACGAGCAGCGTTAGAAAAATAGTCCAATTACCGGAGGCCAGTACCATTGAAGGATTTCGCTTGTTCGAATGCAAGGCATTTATTTCGCTTGCAAACCGGAGTTTTTGTTTTAAGTCATTCAAAACGTTTGATCAGCGTTTGTTAGCCTACTTGTGATTTTTGTGAAAAAGTTGATTTGGAAATGCAATTTCCGCACTAGATTCCCGTTAATACAAGGAAAATAAAGCTGATAAACCGATTAATAACTCGAAGGCTTGCAGCACGATATTAACTACGTGAAATGTTACCAAGTCCAAAATTTCTCGCCATGAGTAATGTGCATAGGGCAGCACGTGTTCGTGTGGATGTGTCAGTCAACCTAACAAAGTCTCAAAGATATATTTATTCGTGTTACGTAAAAAAATACGAATGAACGTGCTTTTTTCCTACTACATCTACATCAAAACTGGTAAAATGAAAATGTTCGTAAAACGTCAGAGCTTCTGAAATGTTTAGTGCAGCTTGGATTGAAAATACTATCGTCATGTTAAGCTTTATGTGCCATCATTAAAACTTACAATCCCACCAACCTAGCAGGCAAGTCAGCGTATGCATAATTGGAACGTTCCCGCGAGCAGATCGCCTCGGGTGTGAAGTAACTCATTTTTATTCCAATAGGCACGAGCCGCTTCAGGCACGAGTACTCCCATCGACTAGTGTGTATTGGAGGGAAAGGGAAAAGATAATATAAAATTGAACTTGTCACCAGTCGGAAAGGCATTGAGAAGGCCAGCAGTTGCTGAGGTAATTATGAACAATCGAACAGTTAGCTTCACTCTGTAAATCGGTTCCGTTTTACCAACATTTGACTTGGGGCGTGGAGCAATACCACATAGAATATTGTCGTTGTGATAAGAGTTTTATACAATGTTCTTTTTTTCTAGCCCCTCCTAATATATAGAACCTACAAAAATCATCGTGACGATGCTGCTGTCATTTGTTTCTGCAAATTAATACGTGTAAGATGCAGAGGAATTTGCATGTTTGCTTGAAACTGACGATGTCCTCTTTATGTGTTCACTGAAGCTTCACGACTTGGTTCACTCTTTGCTAAAACTAACTACTATTTTTGGGTTTTTTAGTTCTATATGGCTATTTGAAACATGAGTGTTCTTAAATGTTGGCTTTATTACCTCGTGACATATATTAGAGAGGTAAGCTTTTCTCTAGGCTAGGATAATTATTCAGTAACCATTGAGGACCGTCGCACACAAACATGCCAGACGGTGGTTCTCGTATCAGTGACAACAATGAAATAATGCTACAGTGCCCACCAACGTCGTATACGTCAGAGAACAATGATGTTAGCACACAAGTGCTGCCCTTTTAGTTAATGAGGGGCTCGGTAGAGGAAAGCTTTTACTCGCACTGTGCCAGACCGGCTGAGAGATATGGGGCATCAGTTCTTGTATCCTGTCAACTCCGTTGACCGGCGCCCTCAATTGTCATCCCCTGCCTATCATTCGTCTTCGACGTTCGTTCCGTTGTTGTCGCATTATTGCCAGCTTCCGCAGATGACGCGTAAAGCGAGAAACGGCACTTTAGTTAGGCCTGAAATTCGTGCTCTTGGATGGACTGTTTCCATTTGGATGGACTGTTTTCATCGGTCAGCCACCGGAATCAAAAACGCAATACAGGAGATCCATTGCAGCGATATCACATCGTGTTTTGTGTGCAGAAGCGCTAGTTCGCTTACGCGCTGCTTCATTAAAATCTGTTACGATTGTACGTTCGGCTGGTGTTACACCCTTAGACGGAGGACAAAAAGCGGCGAGACTAAGACAATTAGACAAAGGAAAATGGGCACAAAGTGAGAACTCAGTCAGCGGACTTAGAACCAAACTATTGAGGCATCCAAATTCTTTTATACAACTCTCTTCGTCCTGCGCGAGCGCATGAACTCTGGCTAGAAAATGTTGTCGTGCGAATATCAATTTCTGCGAATGCGAAGTGAATACGAATATCAAAGCACAAATGCTCCTTCGTTGTGACTATGTTGTTTAAGCCATAACCGTGTAGAGAAATGCGCTGAAACTACAAACGCGATATATGTAAATATAAGGAAGACATTCTTTCCGCTGCCAACGAATGCCCCATGCAAGGACTTCGGGTAACGCACTGAAATGCAGCATTTTGGACACCCAATGGTCCCCAACTGGGTACTCCGATGCGACGTTGTTCGGCGTCGCATTTCCAGGGGTTGCGCTTCTGTGAGATCACGGCGACGCAGGTCTCCTGTCGCTCCATGGTGTGTGCGGCGCACTTGCGCAGAACTCACGCGCCCGTGTATAAATGCAACGGCACCAGCGACTACTGCGGTGCAACGGCCGGCAATGAGCGAACTACTGCACACGTCATTTCCCCGCTGTTTCACTCGTGCATGCTTGCCGAATTTATATTTTCTATGTGCATCTCGCAGAGTCTCCCAAGGTTCCTCTTTCAAGTCCTCCTGAGGAGAACGCCAACATAGCCAGTTTGCCACACCGCGCAGCCATAATCCCATCTTCACCCTACCCTCCTCTGTCGATGTTTCTCACTGTATGAAGGGCCCGTCATTTCGATTAATGAGGCTACAAACAAATCGTTAAAAACGATGGAGAAGAGGGAATGTCCCTGAAGCCAACGTTTCTACAAGTGCACTTGTCTTCTTCAGAGCGGCAAGACCAAGTCCACTTGTCGAAACGCTGGCTCTAGCCACATTCCCTTCCCCATCGTTTTTAACGTTCTGTTCATCGATTCAAGACTTTGTCTACCCCTGAGCTTCTCTTCTAGTTTGGATATTAACGTACTGAAGGGCGTAATACGCCGGCATTTCGTTTGCAGGTGAAGGAAGAGGCGGACGCTGCCCCAGAGGAGAAAGCACGGCCTCGGTTCTCGTGCCCACTGTGTCCTCGTGACTTCGCTCAGCGTGGCAGCCAGCGGGACCACGTGAAAAGGCACTTTGATCGCAAATCGTACCACTGTCACTTGTGCCCACAGGCATTCTACTACCTGTCCAACCTGCGCCGTCACGTAAAGCGTCATTCGGGCGAGAAAGAATTCCAGTGCGAACACTGCAGTAACAAGTTTACACGAGGTGGCAGCCTCCGTTACCACTTGAAGAACACACACGGTTTGCGGCCGCCCGAGGTCACAGGGAGTGCAAACAGTGTGCCCTAGAGGATGTTACGGTTTCGACCACTTGCCAGCACCACCACAGCCTTTCTTTTTTCTTTTTCAAATGCAACGGCACTTATTTGGCTAGCAAGCCCGTTTTTTTTCCCTAAGTCACTCAGTATGTTTGGTCGACATTGTTAGCCCATTTGTCGTGACTTTTGTTCAAAAAAATTACTCTGGGAAGGCAGTCTCCGTATTAGCTTCTGGCTAATACAATGGCAATAAAGTTGACAAAACGATTAGCAATTCTGTAGTCTCGCTGTACGAAACCAGCTACGTAAGCTACTACCAAGTTCGCAATTCTTCGCCTTAAGTAGTGAGCAAAAAAACAGCACATGTTGATCAGCCAGCCCAACGCTAGCTGACGTCCAAACTACCTTTTCGCAATTTTCACATTTGTTAAGTAGCAACTCTCACAGTGCGTATCGCTGCCAGTGCGGCACGCTTCATATCTATTGCGCATGCGTCATAAAGGTCGGGGAAAAAAGCACATCGGATCACGAATGAACATACTTTACCTCAAGCGTTTCGTAAGGTCTAAATGTTACCACGTCAGCCGGGGCCGCAGCCACGGGGGTGTTTGGGTGTCAGCATACACCCGAAAATTTTCTGAGCACTGCATACGTCCCCTGTATTGGGCGAATAGATGTTCATTAAAAAAAAACTTACGTGGAACCCCTCCCCCGCATTTCCGGGTTCGCCAATTAGTGGAGGGCTGCGGAAACTTCGAGTACTTATTTAATATATGTATCCAACAATGTCCAGTGGGCATTTTGTAGGGGAATCGAAAAAGAAACGCTGTATAATCGAAACAATGAAGTACATTCGCGACCTGCGGCCCTCTAACTACGTGCGCTTCTCTAAAGGACACTGACAACACACAGGGCACGGCCTCTCGCGTTTGTGGCATCCATGAATATTGCGTCTGGGACGGAACCCGTGCCTTCTAGGTCTGCAGCCGAACACCATACGCTCTGCACCATTGGAGCAGGCCATCGGAGAGGTCAATGCGTAGATGCACAGGAAAGGTGCACATGAGTACAGGTTACTAAGAAAACATCTGCTTGCTGGGGGTGTTAGTTTATATACATAATAAAAGAAGTCGCCACCCACGCATCCTGTACCGCCATACTTAAATGTGCGCTCCCGGTCTTTATTTCGGAGGTTTAATTGTTCTCAATTATTCGTTACGAATTTATGTTTCTTAATAAGGTTCTATACTTGGGTTCATTGCATTTTTTTTATTTCGAACGCTCCACGTTAGGCTTCGCATAACCACCATCATGAACTGGTTGGCCAAGCGCAACAGAAACAGTGCACAGGCAAATGTGCGCATGCTTTATGCCCACACCGCCATTCATGCTACTCAGAATAGCTTCGCTGTACAACTGGTAAGCGCAGCTGAAACAACGGGGCAGAGAAGAATACACCCAACAAGGGTTGCTGTCAACTAATTTAAGGGCAACGCGATTGTTCTGTGTTTTCTCCCGTGTCCCTTCCTATAGCTGCCCTTGCCAGTGTTTTAATTATTCCTTCGAGTAGTTTCCAATACGGTTCATACGCGTGTTTTTCGTCGTTGTCATCATCGCCGTCGTTGTCCTTGTCGCCATTGGAATAAGCTTATTATATATCGTTTCAGGGCAAAAGCCTCTTCCAAAGACCTCTGATTTACCCTACCTTGGCGCTAGTTCATTCCATTTTATGCTTACGAACCACTTACTTCACCGCCACGCAAAACTTTTTACTCATCTGTTGTGATTCCCCCCTCTTGGTGCCCGTCACTCTCACTGTATATTTCATATATTGCATGTTAACTGTTTCAACTCAGAAGAGAAGCTCTGTGGAAGATGGAGGCTTGAATCGATGAACAGATCGCTAAACACGATTGAGAACATGCAATCTCGCAGGAGCCAACGTTTCGACAAGTGGACTTGCCTTCTTCAGCGTTCGTTTATGTACGCCATTACGCGCTCTCCCACGTCCACAGAAGGAGAAGAAGAGCGGCACGTGCGAAAAGAACAAAAAAAGGGGAGGGGGGCGGTTATTGTGTAGGGGAAGTTGGGCAACAGGGGTTAGCGTGACTAATATGCATGGCAAGAACGAAAGCTTCCAAAGAATCCAAGCTTCCAAAGAGGCATCTTGTGACTTCGGTGGATCGTGTGTCGTTGCTAGTGTTGGTCGATGGTGTTGTGTCTTGTTCTGTATGGGTTGTTTGTTGTTTTGTGGGGTTTAACGTCCCAAAACCAGCTTTGATTATGAGAGACGCCGTAGTGGAGGTGTCCGGAAATTTCGACAACCTGGGGTTCTTTAACGTGCACTTACATCGCACAGCACACGGGCCTCATCATTTCGCCTCCATCGAAATGCAGCCGCCACGGCCGGGATTCGATCCCGCGACCTTCGGATCTGCGGCCAAGTGCCATCACCACTATACCACCGTGGCGGGGCTTCTGTATGGGAAGTTTAGTTAGAATGTGTCCTTGGTTGCATGTCCTTAAATTCATTTCTTATCCTATACTTGATATTTCTGCTAATCACTTCGACGCCTGAATAATTCGGGTGTAGTCCGTCCCGAGCTAGGAGGACGTCAGGGTCCTGATGGATTTCAGCGTGATGGATGACGTCAACGTTTTCGTGGCTGTGTTCAGTGTCGAGAAGAAAATCATTAACCTTGTTCGTACCCTGTGCGTGAGCTAGGAGTGTGTGTGTGTGTACGATAAACGGTTTGTGCTGGTTTGCGATCCTCAGGAACACGGTTGTGAAGGTAAGTTTAGTGTTTGGTCTGTTGGTCTGGAAATCGTTTATGAGTGCTTTTATGGCCTGCACAGTGTCGTCACCTGTGTTATGTGCCAAGTCATTAGTACCGCCGTGAGTGCGTCATGTTCCTTGGTGCAGCGGCAATGAGATCTTTCGTGTCGTGAATTGTAGCGCCGCTTTTATATCTAATGTGTGGTGCATGTTTGCCTCATAGAAAATGTTCATGTATCTACCACCTATCAAAGCTATGCGTGCTAGAGAAAGCAGGGGACACTCACCATGTTTCGTCACCTTCCGTTCGTTGGAATCCAAACTATCAGAGAAGCTCAGGGGAAGATGGAGGCTTGATTCGATGAACAGATCGCTAAATACGAATGAGAACAGGGAATGTCGCAGGATCCAACGTTCAATAAGTGGATTTGTCTTCACCAGGACAGCGACTGCCTTCTCCAGCGTTCGTTTATGTACGCCTTTGCGCGCTGTCCCCCGTCCACAGAAGGAGAGGAGAAGAGCGGCACCTCCGAAAAGAAAAAAAGAGGGGGGGGCGGCTAGGGTGTAGGGGAAGTTGGATGACAGGTGCTAGCGTGACTAATATACATGGCAAGCACGAAAGCCTCCAAAGAATTCGCTCGTGATACATATCTTGGAAACGCATTGTGTGCCCAGAGCTAGAAAGCACGATGAAGAAAAATTCACAGCATATCCACGGATTGAATGATGATGACAGGGCGAAGCTCAGCAGGTTCATCGTAGATCGTGCCGAGTTCCGGATTAATTTATATAACGCGCACGCTACGAATCCTTATGGTTCAACTTCGCACAAGTGAAACCTCCCACCGGCACTTCATTGCAAGTCGAGATCCAGTGCCTATATATATATATATATATATATATATATATATATATATATATATATATATATATATATATATATGTGTGTGTGTGTGTGTGTGTGTGTGTGTGTGTGTGTGGCCGGTGCACGGTTCTCCAGCGCGAGCCGTCGGTATTTCTCAATCAAGAAACTCGCTAGAAGACGCTGCCTGCGCCAACGTTGTCTCTCGCGGGTGAGGGCGCGTTCTCCTTCTTTGCGAGCTGGTAGAACGTTCATCTAAGAAAGAGCGTTTCCATAGTCAACGCGCTCCTTTCGCTCTCTCTCTCTCTCTCATAAGACAGCAGATGGAACGCCATCTGCGTTGCAACGCCATGCAACGCCGAGAGGCACGCACCGAGGGCGAGCGCGAGCCTCCCAGCGTTGTATGGTGTTGCATGGTATTGTGAGTGGTGTAGGTTACACGATACGCGTGAAATCCGACCCACAGCTTAAGAAGCTTCGCCCTTAAAACACATAGGCTAGGCACAGGCATTGCACCTATCGCATGTGTCGCCCCTCCCACCCCGCACCACATGCGCCGCCCCCCCAGCGCATTTCACCGAAAGCTTGTTGCTAAAAATGTGACTACACTCTTTCACCTTGTTCTCGTCGACGTTGATGGGGAAACCGTACCTGGAAGTAGACTTTCGAAAGATGCATTGTTAGCTTGTACATACCTTAACGTTTTGTCTTTGTTAACCCCCCACCGTGTCTAATGGGATTAAGGGTTCCCTTTGAAGGGTTTATGCCTGTATGCCGGAGGGTATCAAATGTGTATATGAGGTACGATTCCCTGTATTTTCTGTCTCTCGGTGAGCGGAAGTTTGCCTGAAGTGTGTAGAGTTTGAGTTCGTCAGAATTATGACCTACCATATTCAAATGTTGCACCACTGCCTTCGACAGGTTGTTCGCGGTGTCCGCGCGGTGGCCGTTTAATCTAACATTAATTGGTTGACCACTTTCGCCGATGTAGTGCTTGGGACAAAGTGAACATTCCAACATGTAAATAACGTTTGAACTAGTGCAAGTGAAACTTGATTTTATAGTATGAACATTGTCTCGTCCCGTGCTTTTAATTTTAAGATCATTTTGAATATTCTTGGAGGTCTTACATCTGGGACGGGAGCAAGTTATTACGCAGGTGGTGCACTGAGGGTTTACTTTGGCTAAATACTAACAGGTCCTTAATGTTATTCTTGCGGCTGTAGGTGGCTCTTCGTGCTGCCGCTCGGTAGGTGACTCATGTTAACTGTTTGTATGCTATGCATGTCACGTGGCTTGCCCAGGTTCATTTGTTTTTGTTGGAAGAAAATTATTGGCTTTTTTTTGTCCTTAGAGTTTGCTACAAAAACCGACCAAAAACCGACCAAAATCACCAAGCTGGAGCAGTGCTATCATACCTAGGAGACGCCGGCTGGACAGAAGCACACGTACCCGTAAACGGCGTTCAGAAAATGAGCTCAGGAGCAGTTCTCAGCGAAGTTGAAGAGAGCAGCGCTCTTTGTTTTAGCATCAAGTTTTGAAGCAAAGCCACCGAGTAAGATAAGACTGTGTGAACGAAGCCAACCGCCAAACGCTGCACTATATTGCGTTCGCTACGTCTTCTCGCAGTGGCTTGAGCCCTACAGAGTGTGCAAATACAGTGAAGCATTTACCCAATACCTATGGAAGCGAGGGATTACCCGTTTATGCGTATTTCGAAAGCGCACCTACTTTCAACACGAAGGTGTTTTTTGTCGGGGTCTACCACGACCCCTTGTGTCACTACCGTAACGGGTATGGTGCCTTAAAATGAACATGTAAGAACAAGAAACAAAAGCACTGAGAAAAGCTTTTGTTCATGCGCTGTGGATCGAACTCGGCCCCTCCCTCCACGACGAGAGGCGGCCGGTGCTCTACCATTGCGCTAACGCCGCACATGATCGCAGCTGTACGTACAACGAAGTCGCCTTATATTTTTTATTGCCCAGCTTCTTTCGTTCTTTGACGCTCTTGTCCGGCTCAACGCGCGCTCACCCAGCACATTGCCTGGAACGTACGTTGCCGCCATCCGGGAGACGCAAAGTGAGTCACTGCGGCTTTACTTCGCCTCTCCTGGGTGGCGGCCCCATTCCAGGCGCGTTCCCAAGTCCGCCTCGATGCACGCGTGCGGAGCCGCGTGGGCATCGGAGAGAAGCGTGATAAGCAAGAACGTGGCCGCGTTTGTGCAGCTTCGAGCGTGTGTGCGCCGAGAGCTCTCGTCGTGGGTAGCGTTCCCTCGCTAAGCACTCTTCGAGTGTTATGGCAACAAGAACACTGCTGCGTTAGGCGCCCAATCACGGTAACGATATTGACGGGTCAGTGTGGCGCAGTATGATCGGTACCTATGTAGCGCAGTATTTACGATCGACTGTTTCCAGTTATTACGTAAACTACTTCAATTACCACAAGGAGTTGGTCCTTGAAGTTATGGAGGCGATGCGTAAATGTGGGTTCATCCGCGTCAAACGGTACCGTAACGAGCACTGATAGCAGTGAGCAAGTTCATCCCCATGTGCAATAAACATTCAACTGCTTCACCCAAGACACATTTCACTTTGTGTTATACCGATTCGTCTGACAGAGGGATTCCCCACATTTTTTTTGGCGTAGTTCGAGAGCGCATGCACATTACTTACAGACGAAAAAATATAAACGGGAGTTTGAATACAAACGTGATTATTTCTTGCGCGTTCACCTTTATAGATGCTGTTAAATACATGCGCGAGAACTATAGGCGATGTTAGAGTTTTCACGTCATATTGATATATTTCTGATCGTTCGATCCTATTTTTCTAAGCGCAAAAGGCAATAACTGGCGGAGCACGTGCGAATATAATTATCGCAAATTGCGCTTATACAACGAAATAAGCGTTTAAAGTTGCGTTTTAGCGCAATATTTTGCCATAGACTACCAGGTGCTTACCTCAAAAAGCCGTAAGAAGCCACTAGAAGGAAGATTAGGCAGATCCATGTGCTACTCATCGTTACCATGCTGGCTTCAGTGGACGGCTTTGTTTTGAACTCCCGTAGAAATCTGCGCCACAGTTCCCACTAGGATTTTTGTAGGGAACCATATGCTCTTGTTCAGTCTGTCTCTTTGTATCTTTCTGTATTGCACCTATCTTTTCTTGTTCCGTGGCACGCTGTGCGGCCTTGTGTTCCTCAAGAGTTTCCTTGTAATGTACCAAATGCCTGATGGATGTATTAGTTCCGGCAAAATGGAATAATCTTGCACTTTACGGTTCAGAAATAGCGATAAATGGCGAGTACTTATTTGGTAATTTCTTCTGTATATGGCCTAGGCCATCCTTGCTTTTTGGTAAATAGATTTCGCTTGAGAATGCGCTCCCAGTAGTAAGTGACCGATACATGAACACTCAAGCACGTACAAAAAAAACGGTACTAATCGTGAACTATCGCTCTCTCGCCGGACAACCGAACGTTATCTTTGACCTTTGTGTATTTATCTGGAACCATAGCTTAACACTTTCTTAGTTAACGTTTGCAATCGTGTTCCACATTTCGCAACCATTATTGCTGAAAAGCAAGGTGTCATCTGCACAGTGTAAGGTCTTGACGTGTTGTCCGTCAATTTTTGTAGCTCTTTCATCCCAATCTAGCCTTTTAAATATTTCTTCAAAGCTTTCAGTGAGCAACATTGGAGACATCGTGTTTTCTTTGCTTAACCCTGTCTTGATTGAAACATTACTACTTTCCTTGCTGTGAAGCACTGTACATGTGGAAGATTTGAAGATATTGGTCATGGTTTCCACACATGTCACAGGTGCCACTTGGCGATGCAACGCCTCCAAAACTGCTAGTATCTCTATTGAGTATCTATTATATTGAGCTCTATCAAGTATCTCTAAGAGTGTTTCTAGAGGTGTAAAGCTCTTAAGGTGACTGCTGTACTCGGCGAATTTGTTGCTCATTTGATGGATGGGTGTAACCCCTTGTGGTGTATCCTTCCCTGATGCCACTGTCCTTTATGGGTTCATGACATTCTTTTATCTTACTATAGATCACGTTCTTAATTAATTAATATACTGCTGGCTGTAGGTGACACTACAGGGCTAGGCGAAGTTGGGAAGTCTAAGAATAAAATTCCTGGGTGTATTTTCCCTGCAGTAGCAGAAATCTACGTCGACCGCCTCCTTACGCGCGCGATACATCCTCGATATGCAGGAAAACCAGTTTTTTTTAAAGGATTCTTAGCAAAAAAAAAAGCAAACAAAAACGCGGAACACAGAAAACAGGCCTGCGCGGAAGTGCAGGACAGTGCCAGCGTAAGCTGGAGGAGCAACCTTTTTAAAGGCCATTGTAAACGCTTGGGGATGTGCCCAAGTGATCGGGCCATCAGGTATATCGAAGTGCCTAGTCGGGTTTGTTTAGCAATTATAAAATTTCTAATTGAGAGAGAAAGAAAAAACCATAATCCACAAATATTTCCGGTGATTTGATCGGAGTAGGGCCACAAGCACCCCAGCCTAGGTGAAACAAAACAATTTTACCTTAACTGTGTATGCGCATTGGCCATGTGCCAACTTACAGAGGAGAAGAAGAAGTCAGGTTGCTGTTGGGCTGCGCATGTCGCCTGTCGCGTGACGCATGGCACGATACGACAAAACTGCTTCACGAGGCAGCGTTTTTGTAATAATGATGACGGTAAAGTCAAGACAATTTCATAATGATGATGTTGATGACGCCTCTGCAATGGGTGCAGAGCTACAAAGCTGCACCCCTGTGTTCTTTCAAATGATTCCTCGCACTCGTTATGAAATCCAGTTTCCTCGATGCTTAGTGGCGTATTACTATTTTGCCACGTAAGCTTGCATTTGTTAATGAGATTCCACGGCAGGCTTTATACCTGTTTAGGCTCTTTAGCGATGGTTTTTCAAGCACAGGTGTACACACTAAACAAAAATAACCTGGAACGGGAGTAAACAGCTTGTCCTCTAGCGCACTACCTTTTCTGAGTTTTTTTTTTACTACGTAACAGTCAAGGTAAAAATATATTCTCACGCTAACCGAGTTTTTGAACGTAGAAACAGCAGTAATTATTTACCCCCCTGGAGGTTTTCAGTTAGTATACGCGGAGTAATTTTTTACTGCCTAAACAATGGTTTCTCGGCTTTTTTTAGAGTTATTTTTAAAGCTCATTCGAGGTTTACTGTGGATGGGTAAACACTAGGCTTACGCAAAATGCGGACATTACTCAATTTATTGAGCAGTAAACGAGGACTCACCCTTCCAACTTATCACATTGGAAGCACGTTTTCACTCGTTGAGAGCGCAACAAACACAGGCCCAAGCGCGGGAGCAGAGATACTCGAAAGTGCGTTTTCACTTGGCCGCCGTCCACCAAGACCGGCGCTAGGACAGCCAGCATCGCTCGAACTCAGCACAAAACCACGCCGCACTGGTAACACTCGGGGTAGTTCGCCGTGTCGTTGTCGTACAGGTTGACGATGCGGTCAGTCAGGAACGTTTGCGACCGTAGTTTCTGTGCTTTCGCAGAACTCGGCGGTGCCTTCGAAACGACGGCCACTAGGCATAGCTGCCGGAGATGTCGCGGTATCACGTTCTGGTTGACGGACGCCGGCGTACACGTATCGGCGCGTGCGCCGATACGCGTACGCGCTGATCATACTCACGCCGTTCACACTCACGCCCCGAGACGTCGCGTCCCCTCTTCCGCGACCGACGCTTTTGACGAACAGTTGCTTGCAAACGCGTACCATGTGGCTAGGCCTAAGTAGCCATTCGAGGGCTATCACGGCGTCCACCCCTGCGCCACGGCAGTTTGGAGTGTTTTTACCACGTGACATGGTACGTAGGTTTTGATCACGTGGCTTTAAACTCTAGACTGGGGTTTTTTTATCACGTGACACAAAACCCCCTACGTAGTAAAATAGGGCAATAACGTCCTTTTACTACTTTTCTAACAGGTGGTAGTAAAACTATGTCATATGCTCCTTTTGCCTCAACAAGACGTAGTAATATTGAAAACAAGGGAGTTTTTAAGGCTCATGAGCCGCAAAAACCCAAATATCGGGCAACTTTTGCTTACAGTGTAGCTCAGTGAGAAACTAGACCGAATGCTTTTTCCAGGTCTAACTGAATCATTGCGACATGATCACCAACTACATCGCAAATTTCCAAAACACTTCGTGCAATGTGTATGTTTGTTACGATACTACGACCTTTAACACCACGTTTGATGAGACCCGATAAGCGTTGTAATTACACTTTGAAGCCTTTTTGCCGACACTTTCATGAATATCTTGCAGTCGATGTTAGTAAGGCCTAGCGGGCGATAAGAGCTCACAAGCCTTCGTTTCTCAGCGTCATCTGTTTTATTTCTACGTCAGATTGTTTCTAGGTTTATGTTCCTTAGCAATGTGGAGGATCCCTTTTTACGAACAGTCATACATACTAGGCTACGGAAATCAATCCCAGATTTCATAATTTCCACATGTGGTCATTTGGAGGGTACCGTAAATGGATTTTTGCGGGAGGTCTTACTTTCATACAGGACGTTGAAAGTGAGGTTTTCTGTAGAGTACTTGAGTGACGTCACGAGAAAGCGTTCCTCCCGACTCCTTTGTACCGTTTGCCATATCGTGGACACCCAGGACAGAATATTTTGAAAAGGGTCAAGAAAATGCCAATAAGTCCAGTTGCCAAAACTTTTTTTTTCAAGCTACATATACGCATAGTGTACCTGTAAAAACATGGCTTCAGGAAAAAGGCATATTTGTACCTTGGACAACTAACTGCCTTTTGTAAAATAAAGCAGAGGACATACAATATGCTTTTGTAGGCTGCTGGGACGCAGTATTTTACTGGGATGTGCTTCAGAGCACTGTAAGGAAATCATTGCCACTAGGTGCTTTTGGCATAAGGTTTTTACCAGTAGAAGAGCCATATGATATGGTCAGGGTCCTGGGTCTTCATGTTCTGTGCAAAAAGAGAATGCAGGTGCGGTATGCCGATGTTCATATAAAATCCTCGCGGGAAACCTTCATTGAGAGCGTTGGGCAAAGTAGGGAGACCTACAGGGCCCAGCCTGAACCACCTCACTGGGTTACTATCCTTGATATTCTGGAAGATATGAAAAAGCTTTAAACATGGTCACATCGGTGGGTAACTTATGTATGCGTGTGCGTATTTTGTTCTCTCTGTACTTTGTTGAACAAGGCAATAAAGAAAAAACAGCGTAGCTCAGTGGTAGAATGCCCGACTGCCACGCTGACGGACGTGGGTTCGAACCCTCCTCAGTCCTGGTTATGTCATCATCCGAAATTTTGCGCGAGAGTGGCTACGGACACCGGCGGCGGCGGCGGACAACTACGGCGCCAAAAACGGCCCTTGTTGTGATCTCATAACAGCTTACGCTGTAAAAGAAGCTTGGAAGTAGTGTCGCCCCTGCCAAACCTTCTTTCGTGACGTCTCTCTTTCTCGCTCTAAATGAACTTTCCCAATTCATCCAAATATAGGAGAGAACGAGCGATGGAGTGCGTGAGCTATCGTTGCTGCCCATCGTTGTCGAGAACAAGGCACTTAACGTAGCCGTCTGCAGGAAACTTGAGATTCGGGTGTTAAACGGTATTACACTGCACACACAGCACTGAGGGCCAAATGTAACGGTCAGTCACAAGTCGCGTAGAAGCGTGAATTCCGGGATGGCTGAGGTTGTGTAACTGGTTGAAGAGGGTTGCGGCGATGCAGCGAAGGCCTCCTCTTTTCCCCATCCTCACCTTCGCTTCCGTTTCCCACCTCCTTTTACACCTCACTATACATGGGTGTGCTACGCTCTAGCCTCTAGCCTCCTTATTTCCGTCTTCCTCACTCTCACATCACTCCCTTTCCCACCCCCTTGTTAAACTATACTACGACGCTGGTGGCCTTACTCCCCCTCATTCCACCTCTGCTCACCCTCACTTCTCATCTGCACCTACTTGCTGTGTCACACTCTACGTGGGGTCTTCGGTAGAACACCTGCCTTAGCGCAGACGTTCTGAGATCGATTCCCGCTCGAATGCAGTTGGCGTTCTTTCGATGGTAGTATAAAGGAGTCGAAGGAATCGTAAAGTATGCTGCAGCTACAGCGTTCTCCTATGGTTGGGCGAAATGTTCCCTACGTGCGAAGAACGTTTCAGTTTGACCAGGACGGAAACGCATGCTTTGTTTCCGTACCCCTCTGTCTCATACCCGATATGCCGAGTTTTCTGCGGACGACAGACACTTTACCTCGAGCTAGAACAGCTTCGTTGTTAAAGGGGATGTTGCTAAAAGGATAGGCACTGCGCAGCATTGCCCTAATAAAGGTCGTAAAGAGTAAGATCATCGGGAATATGGGTGAAGATTACCTTGTTCCTGCGATCTCGAAAAGCCATTCCTGCGAAACAGAGACAGAGGAATCGAAAACGCAATATAGTAATAACTATGCTAAGAAACTCAAGCCACTTCCACGCAGCCAAAACCTCGGGAACAGCGATCTGCACTTTTAATTGTTGATGGTGAGGTAATTGGCCAAGGTGCCAACTTGTGTTAGGGTTCACTGGTGTCAGGTTAGTCATACCACCCTTACTCATGCTATAATAGTAAGAGATTCTTTACGTGTAGTACTTCTTTCGCTTTTTTTCTTTGCATGTGTCGCTTATATAGAAACGCAGCCGCGACTTCGGGGATCGCTCATTGGCCTTCGCGCGATCACTATCATGCAGGAGGGCTCTGAGCGGAAGATCAGCAAATCGAGTGCTGCAGGGGGTCGAGAGAAACAGCGGCTACGCTTTTCACTCTTGCGTTACAGCGAGATCATTCGAAGCACGGCACCGCCCGGGGTTTGAACAACTCTGCTGTTAGGAGTCTATCTCGCTTACCTGCGTTCTGAATTTAGTCGTCATGACGTATACAGGAGCCGTTTCTCTGTTTTATGCAACCTAAATGAGCAGGAAAGATTGTAGTTTCCTTGACTACAGCATATAGTAATTATGTCTCAAATAGGAAGGAATTGAAGTGGACGAAAAAAAAAAATACTCGCTGACGGTAGGCACCGATCTCATAACCTTCGAATAACTCGCCCGGTGATCTACCGATTCAGCTACGATGACGGTCATATCCACTGCCACTTTACTGCGTATGTCCGCGATTGTACTCCTGGGAGTGATAGCCGGCAGCGCACTCGTGATGCGGAAGAAGGGACCGATCTGGGTCACAGAGTCCTGCTCTCAATTGTTTGATTGATTAATTATTTGGGTTTTACGTCCCAAAACCACGATCTGATTGTGAGAGACGCCGTAGTGGAGGGCTCCGGAAATTCAGACCACCTGAGGTTCCTTAACGTGCACTGACATGGCACAGCACACGGGCCTCAACATTTCCCCTCCGCGGAAATGAATTCGATTCCACGGCCCTCGGATCAGCAACCGGGTACCATAGCCACTAGGCCACCGTGGCAGGGCACAAAGTCCTGCTCTCGCTAATTCATTTGTCACTCATTCCTAAAAGAAATATCGTACGGACACGTACCTACGCGCGTCTGATTAAACTTCAACGAGCCGTCACTGCTGAAGGGAAAGTAGGTGATATCAGAGTGAAGGACTCTCGTGTTATGTGGGCATCACAGTTCTCCATGAGCGATCCACATAAGGTTGAAGATTCTGTCGTGGGGTAAATTCAGCAATTATAAACATTTCCTGCAAAATATCGGCTAAAGATTTGCCAATATGAGTCAACTACTATGTAAAACACGCTTGGATACACTGAAAAGGGAAAATTGGTGAATCTATTTTATGCTTTACCAATTTGACATAATTTCAGACCAGTTACAGTCACGATCTCGGCAAACTCGTGGAAATGGGCTTTGATCAACGCAACGATGTCCAACGCTTCCGTTGACCCAATGCTTAAACCTGATTCGCACTGCTTTTAGAGCTGGGCGCTTGATCTGAAGGGTGCACGTTGACTTGGATAAAAGCATTTGCTTGGCGTCGGAGAAAATGCGTAGCTTTTGGGAGCACAGCACTATGGAAAACTCACGAGGTCGCTAATCACTGAACAATAATAATAATAAAAAATCTAATGGGACGTTGCATCTCTCCAAATTAGATAACAGCGCGGATTAAATAATTTTAAGAGCAGAGCTCTGTGATTGCACTGACGCTGTTGTGTGCGTTATACGAGAAAAGCGTTGTGCCACAATAAGCTGCCCCTTTGCCTGTATTGCGCAATATATTGGTACGAAGCGACCACACCACGGGTGCGGTTGGAGACGCACGAAGCTGACATAACCAGCCGGCACTCGTTCAAAGAGCAGATTCGCGACCTTTTCGGTGATAGCATTAGTCGGCAGATGGCGGCGTGGAATCAACTCGCCATTCGTGCACAGACCTAATCGTACGGCGTGTACATTCAGGACCTCTTCGCATTTTACGGCTTGGTTGATGAACACATGCCCGAACCCGAAAAGCTTTCCCATGTTCTGAAAGGAATCGCAGATGACGCCTTTAAAGGGCAAATCAGGCGGTTTTTCTACCGTAAACTGATATAGTTTTTGTTTTCGGCAGTACTCAGAGCCCTGAAGCAGCCACGGTCATTCAGTTAGCTCAGAAGCTCACCAATAATCTTAAATAACCGAATGAATGATGCGTTAAAACCGAAACCGAAACGGGTAGACGCTGCGTGCCGCGTATGCGATGACGTCACAACCTCCCCGTCATCAGAAATATGAAGCTGGTGTCAGAACAATGAAAGTAGTGATGTCATCCAACGATGTATTGAGCTCTTCCGAACTTGACAGGGACGATTTCAGTGCTGATGCATCGCCGTTTTGCTTTAGACGGCCCGCCTGCTCGGGTAGGCAGCGTTGCAGGTAATGACGTCAAAAACACAGGGTGGCTCGCGCGGGAATCCGCTAAAAGATTTAAAAATTCATTTTCTGGAAAACTAAATGACTTGCAACGGCCTGGCTTGGCATAAATTATTACAGCACCGAGGACAATGGAAAATTGGCGGAGTTGCCCTTTAACTTGCTCTTTTACACACATGTTGACACCGTCTACGCAATCAGTGAAGAGCGCTCTCGGTTGGTAGAAGCCGAAAGCAGCCGTATAACCGCAACTTCATAGGCCCCAACTTCATCGTATGATGGCATTCACCGGCCGCCCGCTTGTGACAAACTCACCCTCATTGTTCGTCGCTAGCAGTAAGTCTGTGTGTCCTGCCCTTTTTCCACCGCCTGTTTTCGCAACGCACACGGGTGTGCCGTCGCAGTTATTTGTGTCCCTCATTCAGGTAGGAGTTTCCTAACCTCGCTCTTCTACTACCATGCCCAGACAAATCCCAGTAATTCAAGTTTCCTAATACTGCATCGGCGCGAAGCTATGCACAAATGCAAAGTAGGATGTCATGCCGAGGCTATGCGTGCCGCGGATGCCAACGGCTGTGGCTCGACACGAACGTCGTTAGGCTTTGTTCGATGCGCAACCTTGGGAAACAGAGCTTAGCGTAGCGCTTCACCAAGCCTCGGACCACGAAGAAATGCGGCTGTGCCGGAGACAACCTCGGACCAGATAAGTGGCCATCAACTTGGATCCTTCATAAGCCTTGCGCCACTAGGGCATGTTTCATTAGTTTCTTTTTTTATATTTACGTATATGTGCATTTGACTATCGAAAGTTGTAGGCAGTGTATTTGGGACATTGAAACCTATAAATCAATGGCGCGCCCGCACATGTACTGTTAAATATAGTTTCAAAAATACTTACTACACTTATATGTATTATTAGGACTAATGCAGCGATAAGTCGTAATAATATTCATGGATACCGAAGCATAAAGTGTAACGCCCACACCAATGTTTCCCTGGACCTCAGTTTGTCGTAAGGCCGCGGCACATTCTGAGCAGTATACTTCGAATCACGCTATGCACGTATATAGCTTGTGTACCTCCAGCAGGAGGGGGTGCGAATTACTGTTCTCGGCTAATTTTAGATGCGCATTTGGTGCCCGAGCTTCACGAAGCCACAGGTTGTCGCCAACGGTGCCTCCTGCCGCGAAGGGCAAGCAATGGCTGTTGAAGAAATTTCGCCAGCGCACACGAGTCTACAATTCAGGTGGAAGACGAACAAGCATAGTAGCCGATCTCGCTCACACGCGGAGCACGCGCCGCCGATCCCATGGGACTCGTTGCCCGGTCATCGGCTCAGACGCTCACCGAAGTTTTCACGTCCCGTCTCCCTGCCAGTCGCCTGCTCTGCCAAGTGAAGTCCGCCAACCGCCGACACAGCGAAAGGTAAGAGCAGCGCCGATCGGTGCAGGCGCCCTTTTGGCACTATAGCATGGCTGACAGGCCCGCCTTTGAATTCTGCCATTTTCTGTTTCCTCATAATTTTCGACCAGCGTACATCCGAACGCATAGTGAGCTGGCGCAAGGTCGTCCCCGTTGGGCCTGTGGGTTACTCAGCTCTAGCTTTCAGCAGTTCTATGCCGTGTCGCGTTGTTCCGACGGGCGCTGAAAAGGAAACGCTTCGCCGAGCCGCCTATTTATGGCCTTTGATATAGGGGTACCGAGGCCTCCTGAGAGTGTCAGATCCCCATGTAGTAACTTGCCTTCGAGATGCGTCCAGCACCGTTTTTTTCCCTGGTTGTATTTAAAGCGGTGTTAGGGTCAATCTAGTCCTTCTAGGCTCCTACCGTGTTGAAATTTTTATTCGTGGAATGTGGAATGAACTGCGCGAGCACCCGCGCCACGCGCTGTCGAGCGAGCTTCTCGTTTTTTTTTGCGCGCATAAACACACGGTAAAGGTGCAGATGCTGACGTTTTGAGTCCCGGCTTGAAGGGGTTGTTACTTTTTCCCCTTTTTTCCGTTTAAGCTTTCTTTTTTTATAAGTAACGCGTTGCTTCCTCGGGCACTCCACTCTGCCAGTGAGGCGAGGTTTGCCAAGACGTATGCGCGAATTGACGCCGAAGAATTCCGGACAACAGGTAAGAGAGTATCCCAAAGTATAGTTAATCAGGAGTAGGCGTTTTAAGCTTGCTTTAAACTGTCTTGGCACCGTCGTTGAGGAAGATATTGGTTTGTGCTGTTAATCTAACTGCAATTCGTCTTTCTTGGTATTCGTACTGGACTGGTTTATGCTCATGTCGAGTTGTCACTGCGCGTTGTTCATGGGAGAGGTACATTTCAGCCGCACCCTTGGCTGCGTTCCCACTTGTGACCGGGAATTGGTGGACACATTGGACATCCTCAAATATGCCAATCGAGCAAACAGCATCAGGAACAGAATCACGGTCAACCAGGACAACTGGAATCATACATCTGCAGCACACCGGGTGGAGATCCAAAAGCTGAAGCTGGAGTTGATGGAATACAAGCAGGTGAGGTCAATGAAGCACAGTTGTCCTAGCAACATATCGGGTCTTTTATGGGCATTGTATTTTTTTTCTCTCAGTAATTCTTTGTGCGTACACAATGATATAGTTGACCAAGCTGTTTAAGATCATTGAAATGAATCCTGTGGGACCAGAAAAATCTATAAAGTTTTTGGGAGTTGTGCATACTCCAAAAGGTAGACACCGTTCCTGCACTATATCATGAATTGTTGACCAGCTAGAAATAAACAAACGATTTACAGAAAAAAGCTGTAAAAAGAAAACTAGCCATGTGCTTTCGCACAGGATTATGCACAGTGGCTACATATGGGTAATTGCCTGTTTGGTTTCTTCCCACGACTTTTTGAGGATGGCTTCCCACATGTAGATGGCAGTTGCAAAAGTCCGTCTCTGCTTTTATCAGGACATTCTTCAAAGTGTGCACATCCTAATCTCTTCACTGAAGTGTGACGCTACCTTCCGGCACTCGATTGCGGAGATGAAAGCCATTTTTGTAACCTAAAGTTTTTAATTTTACAAGTGCAAAATAATAAAATAAGGTGTGTGATTACGTTTTAATAACTTGCAACTGAGTTAAAGTATTAGAAATTGATTAGAATGCAATGCTTTTTTTGTTACTTAATGCATTCTTTCTGACTTGGAAGCCTCTGTTTAAATTAGTTGGCTCTCTATTTTAGCTACAAGAGGATTCTTTGATTACATCCTCGTTCTACACCTCTATTCAACGCTTTAATAGGGTGCAGCGAAGATTAGTTAGGCGGTGAAAGTGCCAGTGAAGCTCCGTACAGTGTACCTGTGTATTGATGGAGCACTTGTGTCATGTCGATCTCACTATACTTGCGAGCGAGGTTGTACTGTACCATTGAGTTCCAGTGGCCCCATCAGAGAATAGATGGAGCTGTGATCCACGTGACTTCTTTAACGTAACCCAGGTGTCGAAGCAGAGCTCAGCAATGTTATTTTTCCCTGCACCCTCTAAGTCGAAAATTAGTTATCTTATTTTGTATGTGCTTGAAACAAAACATGCTGCGCCGGGTGTGTGGCCACTCTTTCTGTTTCCATCTGCAGGGCAAACGCATGGCTAAAGACGGCACTGAGCAGGTCAACGACATGTTCTACGAGACCTCCCTGCTCCAGACAGGGAACTATATCCGCAAAAGGAACGAAGCCCTAGGAGAGATGATAGAGCATCTCACCGCCAAGTACATGGGGCTCCTTGCCTGAACAAGCATCTGGGGCATGGGTTGGCCGTGGCGACTCCGACACTGCCCTCGATGTTGATCTCATCCAGGGATACCTGAAGTAGGTTGATGAGCTCATGTACGTTGTTGTCAAGCCAGCCACTTCGATAATGACCTGCCTATGCTTTTTCATCTGGTGCGAGGACTGAGTTTCCACTGTCCATAGCCTATAAACATGTTCGATGAACAGATCGCTAAATATGATTTAGAAAAGGGAATGTCGCAGGAGCCATCGTTTCGACAAGTGGACTTGTCTTCGTCAGGACGGCGACTGCCTTCTCCAGCGTTAGTTTATGAACGCCATTGCATGCTCTCCCCCGTTCACAGAAGGAGAGGAGAAGAGACGGCATTTTCGAACAAGGAAAAAAAGGGGGAGGGGGAGAGAGTAGAGTATGGGGGACGTTGGGGACAGTGGTTGGCGTGACTAATATAAATGGCAAGCAAGAAAGGTTCCAAAGAATTCGCTCGTGGTATATAGGCTGTGTGTAGAGGGCTAGAAAGCATGATGAAGAAAGAAACACATAGGCTAGGTACATTCCACCCTTCGCATGTGTCCCCCTTCCCACCCAGCACCACCCGCGCAGCACCCACAGCGGATTTCACTACAAGCTTGTGGCTAAATATGTGACTACGCTCTTTATGCCCGTTGTTCCCTTGGAACTGGATGGGGAACTCCACCCAAAAGTAGACTTTCGGAAAGAAGCATTGTAAGCTTGTACACGAATTACCCTTTTGCCGTCTTTGTTAACTCTCCACCGTATCTAATGGACTCAAAGGTTCCCTTTGAAAGGTATATGCCTGTAGGTTGGATGGTATTGAACTTGCATATCAAATACGATTCCCTGTATTTTCTGTCCCTGGGTGAGCGGATGTTTGCCTGGAGTATGTGGTTTTCGAGTTCGTCAAAATTATGACCTGCTATATTAAAATGCTTCACCACTGTCTTCGCCATGTTATACGCGCTGTCCGTGTGGTGCCCGTTTAATCTAACAATCATTGTTTGGCCAGTTTCGCCGATGTATTGCTTGTTACTAATGAACATTCCAACATGTGAATAAGGTTGGAACTAGTGCAAGTGAAGCTACACTTTTTATGATGCACATAGTCACTTCCGGTGCTTTATACTTTAAGATCATTTTGGATATGTTTGCAAGTCTTACATCTGGGACGGGAGCAAGTCAAACATGCCAAAGTAAACCCTCAGCGCAACGCCTGCATGATAACTTGCTCCCGTCCCAGATGTAAGACTTCCAAGTATATTCGAAGTTATCTTAAAGTTAAAAGCGCGCCCAGTGACTATGTCCATCATATAAAATCAAGTTTCACTGGCACTAGTTCAAACGTTATTTACATATTGGAATGTTCACTGTGTCTCATGCAATACATCGGCGAAACTGGTCAACCAATTAATGTGAGATTGAACGGGCACCACGCGGACACCGCGAATAACCTTCCGAAGGCAGTAACGCGGCATTTTAATATGGCAGGCCATAATTTTGACGAAATCAATATCTACGTATTTCAGGCAACCTTCCGCTCTCCGAGGGACAGAAAATGCAGGGAATCGTATGTTATATACAATTTCAATACGCTCTGACCTACAGGCATAAACCTTCAAAGGGAACCCTGGAGTCCATTATATACGGTGGAGAGTTAAGAAAGACGACAAAAGATTAAGGCATGTAAAAGCTAACAATGTTCCTTCCCGAAAGTGTACTGTCAGGTGCAGTTCCCCACTCAGTTCGACGGGGACAACGGCGTTAATCAGTGTAGTCATATTTTTAGCCACAAGCTTCCTGTGAAATGCTGTGTGCGTGCGGCGGTGGGTGGTGCAGGGTGATAGGGGGGACACATGGGATGGACTCAACGCCTGTACCTAGCGTATGTCTTAAATGCGAAGCATTTCTTAGCGAACTTCGGTGACTTTGAGCGTATCTATCTATCTATCTATCTATCTATCTATCTATCTATCTATCTATCTATCTATCTATCTATCTATCCATCCATCTATCTATCTATCCACCTACGACTTTGTGCTGCCCTGGCCGCTTTGTTAATGCGATGTATACGAAAATTGGTATGTCACAACATAACTGCATGACGAATATAAATGGCGCGTCACAACATGAAAATCATGACATGAATGTCATGAGTGGCATGATTTACATGCCATGGTCCTATGACGGTGCTCTCCTGGTCGTTTCGTTAATTGGATGTATACGAAAATTAGTATGACACAACATGACTGCACCACAAACATAAATGTTAGGTCATAACATGAAAATCGTGATTTGCATGTCATGGACGGCATGATTTACATGCCACGATCTTGGTGCTCTCCTGGCTGTTTGGGTAATGGGATGTATACAAAAATTATTATGCCACAACATGGCTGCATGGCGAACATAAATGGCAGGTCATTACATGAAAATCATGACAGGGATGCCATGAGTTGGATGATTTACTTGCCATGATCTTGGTGCTCTCCTGGCGTTTTCGTTAATGGCATGTATACGAACATTGGTATGCCACAACATGACAGCATGACGAACATAACAGCAGGTCATAACATGAACATCACATGCGTGTTATGAGCAGGATGATTTCGCACAAGAATATGAAGACCATGGGTGACACGTTCTGAGAACATGAAAATCGTGAGATGCTTGTCATGAGCGGCATGATTCACATGCCACTCGTTTCGTTAATGAGATATATACAAAAATTGCTATGGCACAACACGGCCGCATGACGATCGTAAATGAGAGGTCATAACATTAGAATTTATTTATTTATTTATTTATTTATTTATTTATTTAAATACTCTCAATGCTATTTGCGGCGTTAAAGATAGGAGTGGTGTTACATGTTAGAAATGGCAGTCTTGAATGATACATGGTCAGGGTTGCTGGCGATGGAGGCAGGAAGGTGGTTCCATTCGGATGAAGTCTTCGGCACGTAGGAGTGGAAATGCATGTTGGTATGGCAGAATGGCACATGAACATTGAAGTTATGGTTGATGCGAGATGAAACATAAGAAGGTGGCGAGAACAATCTGCGTTTTATTTAAGGATTCGAGAAAAAAATTTTTTTGGAAGAGGCATAGGCGGGCCTGCTTCCTCCTGTTACAAAGAGTAAAAGAAATTTTTATTGTTGAGATACTAGCAGTACGGGAGAGCAATTAGCGACAATGAAACGAGCTGAGCGATTTTGAATGGCTTCAAGTGCACAAACAAGTAAACAAGAATGAGGATCCCAGATTGATGAGGCATACTCGAGTTTAAATCTGACTAGTGTTTTGTAAAGGAGCTTTAATGAAACAGGCGCTAATGAAATGTTACGGCGCAATAAGCCGACAGTGCGGTTAGCATTGTTAATCACATAATTGATATGACTATTCTATGTTAAATTGTTGGCTATGTGAACAACTAGACATTTGTAAGTATTGAAAAATGACAACTGAAAATCAATAATTGGATAAACAGGGCTAGTGCAGTCAGCACTTCCTCGAGACATCCTCATTATTTTAAAATTGTTAACATTCAGTTTCGTTGACCAGAGTGAGCACCTAGAGTTAATTTTGTCAAGATCAGATTGAAGTAGTGATGAATCTTGCGGGTTATTTATTATGCGATAGATGACACAGTCATTGGCAAATAGCCTGATTGTTAATGTAATGCTGGGTGGAAGGTCATTAATATAAATTAGAAAGCGTAAGGATCCAAGGACAGAACCTTGCGGCACACTAGATGTTACGGAATAATTGCGTGACTTATGATCTTTAGCTATAACATGTTGCATTCTGTTAGACATCGTTCTGTTCTGTTAGCGGCATCGTTTACATGCCACAGTCTTGTTGCTCTTGCGGTCGCTTGGTTAACTTTATATGTAGCAAAATCGGTATACCGAGACAACAATGCATATCTAATGCAGTTCGTGCTGCGTGCTTCACATTTACTCGATTGCCACTCCACGTGGGATCTGCGATTTTTTTTCTTTCTTCATCCTGCTTTCTAGGGCTACGCACACAATGCATTTCCAAGATATGTACCGTGAGCGGATTCTTTGGAAACTTTAGGTCTTGACATGTATATTAGTCACGCTAACACGAATCACCCAACTTCCCCTAGACCCAACAAGTGCGAGACTACCAGCTGGAGGGTTGGCGTTGGTAGCAGACGCTCTCCAGGCTTTGTGTGGGATAGAACGACTGATTCGCAGCCTTGCGCTGTGCCTTGCGTGGTGGATTATTGTGTGGTATCCCACCCCTCCCTTTTATTCTTTTTTTGCTTGTTCTTCTTCTGACGTGCCACTCTTCTCCTCTCCTTCTGTGGAGGGGAGAAAGCGTGCAATGGCGTACCTAAACGAAGGCTAGAGAAGGCAGTCGCAGTCCTGACGAAATCAATACCACATGCCGAAACGATGTCTCCTGCGACACTCCCTGTTCTAAATCGTGTTTAGCGATCTGTTCATGGATTCAAGCCTCCATCTTCTCCTGAGCTTCTCTTCTGGTTTGCCGATAAACAAACATGTTATCACTCGATGGGGGGTCGTGCTTGGATGCACAAAAAAAATTCTCGAATGCTTCCGATTGCTTTCCTCACATTGCACGCATTATAGTTGAGTAATGTCTACAAGTTACACAAACGTGACCGATGACATTCAAATGTTCATTTATGCATGTATGAAAGCAGAGTTTCTTTATTGAAGAGTAGATACATCACAACCAATGACTATGCTTGCCATAGTCGTTGTGCTGTAAGTTCTGCGTCTTTCTACTGAGGGCACTACTTTGCTGGGCACAAGTTCACGTAGTAAAGCGTGTTATTTCCAGTTTTATTGCTGCATTTTTCACCGTAACAACAGCATAAAAATATTTTTGAAATATCACACTCACCTTCTGTCCACCTGTTACCATAACAAATGCAGGTGGTAAGAGCAGCCCAAAGTTGCTTTGCATTTATTGGACAACTTACACCACTTGTAACCTGTGTGACATTAGCGCCATAATAGTGAATGTTTTTATGAGAACGCAGTTTCCTGGATCTGCATCGCAATAATTTTTGTTGAGCGACAATATTTCCTTTTGTGAAGATTCGTACTTGCAGGTTTGAGCAGAATCTTTTCTTTTGTGAAGATGAGAGCGAAAAGGGGACCGATGCTGATGAGGACACTGCAGACAACATTGGAAACGGGAGCTCAGCCTACGAAGCGGAGGAAATGGACGAATACGTTTCAACTCCGAAGCGCAGCTCAGTTACTGCGCTGCCAAGCTTCGGGAGTATTCAAAGGAAGAAGGCATCGCGCAAGGCTGCGAAACGGTTACTCAATCCCACACCAAGCCTCGAGAGCGTCTGGTCCCAACACAACCTTCCAAGAGGCAGCCAAATGCTTCCATTGCTTCTGCAGACGAATTCAAAGTGACGGAATCACGGAAATATAGGGCCATACACAGGGGCAATGCAATCCTGTATTTTTTTGAATGAGGTTAACAAGGCGTCGTTACGACAGTTCAGTGTCGGAAATAAGTCCTTATGTCCAGATTTATATATCCACGCTAAACTGCGTTTTCGATAACGCACGAGAAACACATGTACGTGTAAGCAGTTCTGTCAGTTGGTATTTTACCGGTGCTAGCAATACATTTGAGGGCAATTTATTAAAATAGCAAGGAACCTAATATTCTCGCTCTCTGTGGCCATACCTAGTGCACCTGAATATAAGGAAAGGATTCTTTGGACGCGAACACCGTGCTGGAATGTAGTCGAGCTTGTATTTGCTTCCTCAAAGTGCTTTAATACCACACTTCACACCAGAACGCGATTAAAGTCAGGCATATCGATGGCTTTGAAAAACATATTTGGCATTAAAGTGTAGGTCATTGCTAATGATTTCAAAGGCAGAGTGAATGATAGAGCAGGCCATCGTTTTCTAACGCGTTGAACAATGACCATATACCTTCATACACTGCATCCTAGAGTACGTACTACAAGTCTTTTAAATAGAGAGCTGTATTTTGCTAAGACACAAATAGCACTCTCTATTCAAAAACTTGTTGTACGTACTCGAGGATACAGTGTATCAAGGCACGGCATAACAGAATATGGTAATTGCGCAAAGCGTTGGAAAACAATGAACTGCTTTATTATTCACTCTGACCTAAAGATGAATAGCTATGACCCTACACATTGATGCCAATTATGATGTGTTCAAAAACGTGCCTATGGCGGACTTTCGTTACCTGCTGGGCTAAAAGGCAGTACTAAGGCACTTTTGGCGAAGTAATTACACAATCGATTATGTTCCAGCACGCTGCCTGCGTCCAAAAAACCCTTTCCTTATACCCTGGTGTACTAGGTACGGCCAGAGAGTGGGACATCATTACTTTGCTTTAATAAACTTCCCTTAATATTTCCCATAATAAACTTCCCATAATAATTTCCCTTAATGATTTTACTGAATTTCCCTCAAATGCAGTGCGATCCGCGATAAAAACATCATAATATAAAAAACCACGATAATACACGAAGTAATTTACATACATAGTCTGAGATTTCCTAGAGAGATCGGTGTCGTAGTATTAGCCACTTATGTTGGAATTTCCCGTATTAGCGAACACAGGATGGCTTGGTTGAGTAACATTGGATTCATTAAGAAAAGGAAGAATGATGACAGGAAAGATTAGACGTTCTTCAGTCCTTGAATCACACGGGAGACCCACACAGCGTCCGTCGAACCTGCGCACTCTTGCGCTATCACGCATACTTCACCGCACCGTCACACACAAACGTGCACTCACTTCGAGCTCTCAAGTCACACTGCCACGAAAAGCCTAGTCTCAAGCCACTGACCGCTACAGTTGCGGCACACAGGATAGCCCGCGCAACTATCCGCTAATAAAATAGCTAACGCGTATTTTCAAAGTTTTTTTTACTAGTGTCAACTAGCAGGTGATGTACGTGGCATTAGATCCTATAGCGTCTAAAAGTTGCGAATGATTAGTTGTAGAAGTGAGTCGTGCATACGCATGCGCAATGTATGAGAAATAAAAAAGAACGAAAAAGCTGGTATTTGTGCGGTCGCTTCCTGATCTCCTGTAAGCAGAAAGGAACGCAGCTTGTTGTGACAAATGCCAGTAATTTAAGGGTCCTAATACTGCACCGGCACGAAGCTATGCACAAATGCAACGTGTAGTATAGAGAAGGAGTGAGACGGCGTTATTCCGAGGCCACGCGTGTCGCGTCTGCCAGCGGGTGTGGTTCGATTCGAAAGTCTTTACGCTTTGTTCGAAAGGCAACCTTGAGAAACCGTGCGTTGCCAGGTGTTTCCCGAAGCCTCGGACCAGGACGAAATGCGGTTGTGCCAGAGACAAACCCCGACCAGCTAAGTGGCCATCAGCTTGGATGCTTCAGAAGCGTTGTGCCACTAGTGCATGTTTCATTTGTGTTTTTATTATATTTACGTATATGTGCCTTTGACTATCGAAAGTTGTAGGCAGTGTATTTGGGACATTGAAACGTATAAATCAATTCCAACCCCGTACATCTACTGTTAAACGTAGTTATAAATGAACTTGATCCACTTATATGTATTATTCCGACTAATGCAGCGATAGGTCTTTATAACTTTCCTGGATACCGACGCATAAAGTGTATCGCTAACATCCAATGTTTCCCTGGCCCTCAGTTTGTCGTTAGGCCGCGGCACATTTTCATCTGCATTATTCGAATCACGGTATGCACGCATATAGCTCGTGTACCTACAGCAGGAGGGGGTGCCAATTGCGTTCTCGGCTAATTTTATATGCCCATTTGGTGGCCGAGCTTCACGAAGCCACAGCTTGTCGCCGACGGTGCCGCCTGCCGCGAAGGGCAAGCAATGGCCGTTGAAAAAATTTCACTCTAACGCACGAGTCCGCGAATTAGGTGGTAGACGAAGAAGCATAGTAGCCGGTCTCGCTCACACGCTTAGCACGCGCCGCCTATCCCATTAGATTTGTTGCCCGGTCATCGGCTCAGACGCTCACCGAAGGTTTCACGTCCCGTCACCGTGCCAGTCACCTGCTCTGCCAAGTCCGCCAACCGCCAACACAGCGAAAGGTAAGAGCAGCGCCGATCGGTGCAGGCGCCCTTTTGGCACTATAGCATGGCTAACAGGTCCGCCTTCGAATGCCGCCATTTTCTTTTTCCTCGTAATTTTCGACCAGCGTACATGCGAACGCACAGTGAGCTGGCGCGAAGTGGTCCCCGTTGGGCCTGTGGGTTACTCAGCTCTAGCTTTCAGCAGTTCTATGCCGTGTCGCGTTGTTCCGACGGGTGTTGATAAGGAAACGCTACGCCGGGCCACCTATTTATTGCCTTTGATATGGGGTACCGAGGCCTCTGACAGTATCAGATCACCATGTAGTAAATTGCCTTCGAGATGAGTCAAGCGCCGTTTTTTTTTTCTCGCTATATTGAAAGCGGTGTCAGGGTTAATCTAGTCTTTTTAGGTTCCTACCGCGTTGAACCTTTTTTTTCTCGGTGAACGTGGAATCAACTGCGCGAGCACCCGCACCTCGCGTTGTCGGTCGAGCGCTTCGCTTTCTTTTTGCGATAGCAATTATATGGGCAGTCCGGGCTGCTTTTTGCCATCCCCGTCGCCGCCGTCATGTACCGTATATGTACAAGGATGAATATATCTGTAAAAGTCCCAAAGAAAATAATTCGGATAAATGCTTCCGACGCGCGGAATCGAACCAGGAACCCTCACTCCGCAGCGCGTGGCGCTAACCACTACGCCACAAAGAGCAGACCCTCCAAGGAGCTAACGGCGAGCCTTATCTACACACCCTTTACCGCTGGCAGGACTCAGAGACGGCATGCGCTTATAGCGTTTCCTTCACTACCAGCGAGATGGCGCGAGGAGCGCGACGGGCGGCCGCCTTTGCAACAGGAACGCTGTTGAAACTGAGAATATCTATTGTGACAGCTTATTCGCGCTCGTTCGGTGTATATCCGCGCACTCGTTTCGTGCGTGCTTCACTGGATAGTTCGCGCTTATGTTCTGTTTGTTCATTTAGCGGCCTCCCCTAGCTTTGTATGTGTAGCTTTGTGACACACAACGTATAAAGCCCTTCGTACCAGCACGCGCTGCCCACGGGAGGCGCTCACTTAGCAAGTGCATGTTTGCTACAATTAATATTGCTCCTGAAGCTGCGAGCCTCACTTGTATAGCATTACAGTTTCTTGCTATGGCATTCATTGCTTCGCCCTCGCGGCGCAACTGTGACTTTTCTTTTGTTGAAGCTTTCTTTTTTCTAAGTAACGGGTTGCTTGCTTGGGCAGTACACTCTGCCAGTGAGGTGCGGTGTGCCGAGACGTATACTCGAATTCACGCCGAAGAATTCCGCAGAATAGAGCAGAGAGTATGCCAGAGTATGGTTAATCAGTAATAGGCATTTTAAGCTTGCTTTAACCAATCTTCGCGCAATCGTTGCGGAAGATATTGGTTTGGCAGTAATCTAACTGCAATTCGTCTTTCTTGGTATTCGTACTGGACTGGTCTATGCTCATGTCGAGTTGTTCACTGCGCGTTGTTCATGGGACAGGTACATTTCAGCCGCACCCTTGGCTGCGTTCCCACTTGTGACCGGGAATTGATGGACGCATTAGACATCCTCAAATATGCCAATCGAGCAAACAGCATCAGGAACAGAATCACGGTCAACCAGGACAACTGGAATCATACATCTCCAGCACACCGGGTGGAGATCCAGAGGCTGGAGTTGATGGAATGCAAGCAGGTGAGGTCAATGAAGTACTTTTGTTCTGGAAACATACCGGATCTTTCATGGGCCTCGTAGTTTTTTTTTTCGCTCTCAGTAATTCTTTGTGCGTACACAATGATACAGTTGACCCAGCTGTTTAAGAACATTGAAATGACGTGTGATACCACCAGTAAAATCTAAAAACTTTTAGGGAGTTGTGTATTGTGCAACAAGTAGACATAACTGCCGCACTATATCGTAAATTGCTGACTAGCTAGAAATAAACAAAGGATTTATAGAACGAAGCTATAAGAAGAAAACTGGCAGAATGCTTTCGCACAGGATTATGCAGTGGGTACATATGGGTATTTGTCTGCTTGGTTTCTTCCCACCACTTTTTGAGGGTGGCTTCCAAATGTGGATGGCAGTTGCAAAATTCCGTCTCTGGATTTTTCAGAAAATTTTTCAAAGTGTGCACATCCTAATCTCTTCACTGAAGTGTGACGCTACCTTCCGGCACGCGATTGCGGAGATGAAAGCCACCTTTGTAACCTAAGGTTTTTCATTTCACAAGTGCAAAATAATAAAATGAGGTGTGCGATTTACGCTGTAATAACTTGCGACTGAGTTAACGTATTAGAAATTGATTAGGATGTAATGTTTTTTTGTTATTTAATGCATTCTTTCTGACTCGGAAGCCTCTGTTTAAATTAGTTGGCTCTCTATTTTAGCTACAAGAGGATTCTTTGATTACATCCTAGTTCTACACCTCTATCCAACACTTTAATATGGCGCAGCTAAGACTGTTCAGGCGGTGAAAGTGCCAGAGAAGCTCCGTACAGTGTACCTGTGTATTGATGGAGCACTTGTGTCATGTCGATTTCACTATACTTGCGAGCGAGGTTGTACTGTACAATTGAGTTCCAGTGGCACAATCAGAGAATAGATGGAGCGATGATCCACGTGAGTTCTTTAACGTAACCCAGGTGTCGAAGCAGAGTTCAGCAATGTTATTTTGCCGTGCACCCTGTAAGTCGAAAATTAGTTATTTTATTTTGTATGTGCTTGAAACAAAACATGCTGCGCGGGGTGTATAGCCACTGTTTCTGTTTCCATCTGCAGGGCAAACGGATGGCTAAAGACGGCACTGAGCAGGTCAACGACATGTTCTACGAGACCTCCCTGCTCCAGACAGGGAACTATCTCCGCAAAAGGAACGAAGCCCTAGAAGAGATGTTACAGCAGCTCACCGCCAAGTACACGGGGCTCCTTGCTGAACAAGCATCTGGGACGTGGGTTGGCCGTGGGGACTCCGACGCTGCCGACGATGCTGATCATCTCATACGGGGATACCTGAAGTAAGTTGATGAGCTCTAGTACGTTGTTGTCATGCCAGCCACTTGGATAAGGACATGCCTATGCATTTTCATCTTGTGCGAGGACTGAGTTTCCACTGTAAATAGCCTATAAATATGTTCGATGAACGCATCGCTAAACATGATTTAGAAAAGGGAATGGCGCAGGAGCCAACGTTTCGACAAGTGGACTTGTCTTCGTCAGGACGGCGACTGCCTTGTCCAGCGTTCGTTTATGTATACGCCATTGCATGCTCTCCCTCGTCCACAGAAAGAGAGGAGAAGAACGGCATGTTCGAACAATAAAAAACACGCGGGCGGGGGGGCGGAGGGAGTAGAGTATGGGGGACGTTGGGGACAGTGGTTAGCGCGACTAATATAAATGACTTGCAAGAAAGTTTCCAAAGAATTCGCTCGTGGTACACATCTTAGAAATAGAGTGTGTGGAGAGGGCTAGAAAGCAGGATGAAGAAAGAAACAAATAGGCTAGGTACAGGCATTGCAGCCTTCGCATGTGCCTCCCCTCCCACCTAGTACCACCAGCGCCGTACCCACAGCGCATTTCCTCGAAAGCTCGTTGCTAAAGATGTGACTACGCTGATTAACGCCATTGTTCCCGTCGAACTGGGTGGGGAACTGCACCTGAAAGTAGACTTTGGCGAAGAAGCATTGTTAGTTTGTACATGCCTCAACCTTTTGTCGTCTTTGTTAACTCTCCACGGTATCTGATGGACTCAAGGGTTCCCTTTGGAAGGTTTATGCCTGTAGGTTGGATGCTATTGAACTTGTATATGAGATACGATTCCCGGTATTTTCTGTCCCTGGGGGAGCGGAAGTTTGCCTTGAGTATGTGGAGTTCGAGTTGGTCAAAATTATGACCTGCTATATTAAAATGCTGCACCACTGCCTTCGCCAGGTTATACGCGCTGTCCATGTGGTGCCGGTTTAATCTAACAATCATTGTTTGGACAATTTCGCCGATGTATTGCTTGTGACAGAGTGAACATTCCAACATGTGAATAAGGTTTGAACTAGTGCAAATGAAAATACACCGTTTATGATTCACATACTCACTTCCGGTGCTTTTTTCTTTAAGATCATTTTGAATATGTTTGCAAGTCTTACATCTGGGACGGGAGCAAGTCAAACATGTCAAAGTAAACCCTGAGCGCAACGCCTGCATAATAACTTGCTCCCGTCCCAGATGTAAGCCTTCCAAGCATATTCCAAATCATCTTAAAGTTAAAAGCGCGCCAAGTGACTATGTTCACCATATAATATCAAGTTTCGCTGGCACTACTTCAAACGTTATTTACATGTTGGAATGTTCAATGTGTCCCATGCAATACATCGGCGAAACTGGTCAACCAATTAATGTGAGATTGAACGGGCACCACGCGGACACCGCGAATAACCTTCCGAAGGCAGTAACGCGGCATTTTAATATGGCAGGTCATAATTTTGACGAAATCAATATCTACGTATTTCAGGCAACCTTCCGCTCTCCGAGGGACAGAAAATACAGGGAATCGTATGTTATATACAATTTCAATACGCTCTAACCTACAGGCATAAACCTTCACAGGGAGCCCTGGAGTCCATTAGATAGGGTGGAGCTTTAACAAAGACGAGAAAAGGTTAAAGCATGCACAAGATTACAATGTTTCTTCCCGAAAGTCTACTTTAAAGGTGCATTTCCCCACTCAGTTCGACGGGAACAACGGCGTTAATCAATGTAGTCAGATTTTTAGCAACAAGCTTTCTGTGAAATTCTGTGTGGGTGCGGCGTGGGTGGTGCAGGGTGATTGGGGGGACACACGGGATGGGTGCAACGCCTCCACCTAGCGTTTCTTAAATGCGAAGCATTTCATAGCGAACTTCGGGGAACTTGAGCGTATCTATCTATCTATCTATCTATCTATCTATCTATCTATCTATCTATCTATCTATCTATCTATCTATCTATCTATCTATCTATCTATCCTACGACTTCGTGATCTCCTGGCCGTTTAGATAATCAGATGTATACGCAAATTAGTATGACACAACATGACTGCATGACAAACATAAATGACAGGTGATAACATGAAAATCGTGATATGCATGTCATGAACGGCATGATTTATATGCCACGATCTTGGTGCTCTCCTGGCTGTTTGTGTAATGGGATGTATACAAAAATTATTATGCCACAATCTTGGCTGCATGGCGAACATAAATGGCAGGTTATTACATGAAAATCATGACATGGATGCCATGAGTTGCATGATTTAATTGTCATGATCTTGGTGCTCTCCTGGCGTTTTCGTTAATGGCATGTATAAAAACATTGGTATGCCACAACATGACAGCATGACGAACATAACAGCAGGTCATAACATCAACATGACATGCCTCTTATGAGCAGGATGATTTCACACAAGAATATGAAGACCATGGGTGACACGTTCTGCGAACATGAAAATCGTGAGATGCTTGTCATGAGCGGCATGATTCACATGCCACTCGTTTCGTTAATGAGATATATACAAAAATTGCTATGGCACAACACGGCCGCATGACGATCGTAAATGAGAGGTCATAACATAAGAATTCATTTATGTATTTGTTTATTTATTTATTTAAATACTCTCAATGCTATTTGCGGCGTTACAGAGAGGAGTGGTGTTACATGTCAGAAATGGCAGTCTTGAATGATACATGATCAGGGTTGCTGGCAATGGAGGCAGGAAGGTGGTTCCATTCAGATGAAGTCTTCGGCACGTAGGAGTGGAAATGCATGTTGGTATGGCAGAATGGCACATGAACCTTGAAGTTATGGATGATGCGAGATGAAACATAAGAAGGTGGCAAGGACAATCTGCATTTTATTTCAGGGTTCGTGAAAAACATTTTGTCGAAGAGGCATAGGCGGGCCTGCTTCCTCCTGTTACAAAGAGTAAAAGAAATTTTTATTGTTGAAATACTAGCAGTACGGGAGAGTAATTAGCGACAAAGAAACGAGCTGAGCGATTTTGAATGGCTTCTAGTGCATAAAGAAGTAAACAAAAATGAGGATCCCAGATTGATGAAGTGTACACTAGTATAGATCTCACTAGTGTTTTGTAAAGAAGGAGTTTTAATAAAGCTGGTGCTAATGAAGAGTTACGGCGGAATAAGCCGATAGTGCAGTTAGCATTGGTAATCTCATAATTGATAAGACTATTCCATCTTAAATTGTTGGCTATGTGAACTCTTAGATATTTGTAAGTATTGATAAATGACAACTGAAAATTAGTAATTGGATAAACAGCGCTAGTGCAGTCAGTACTTCCTCGAGACATCCTTATTATTTTAAACTTGTTAATATTCAGTTTCATTGACCGGAGTGAGCACCTAGAGGTAATGTTGTCACGATCAGATTGAAGTAGTGATGAATCATGCGGGTTATTATGCGGTAGTTGACACAGTCATCGGCAAATAGCCTGATTGTTGATGTAATGCTGGGTGGAAAGTCATTAATATAAATTAGAAAGCGTAAGGATCTAAGGACAGAACCTTGCGGCACACTAGATGTTACGGAATAATTGCGTGGCTTATGAACTTTAGCTGTTACATGTTCGGTTCTGTTAGACAAAAGGCATTGAATCCATCGTATTCTGTTAGATTCAATATTGGGTTCTGTTAGACGTGTGTCATGAGCGGCATCATTTACATGCCACAGTCTTGTTGCTCTTGCGGTCGCTTGGTTAACTTTATATGTAGCAAAATCAGTATACCGAGACAACAATGCAGATCTTATGCAATTCGTGCAGCGTGCTTCACATTTACTCGATTGCCACTGCACGTGGGATCTGCGAATTCTTTTTCTTCCTTCATCCTGCTTTCTAGGGCTACGCACACAATGCATTTCCAAGATATGTACCGTGAGCGGATTCTTTGGAAACTTTAGGTCTTGACATATATATTAGTCACGCTAACACGAATCACCCAACTTCCCCTAGACCCAACAAGTGCGAGACTAGCTATTGGAGGGTTGGCGTTGGGAGCAGACGCTCTCCAGGCTTTGTGTGGGATAGAACGACTGATTCGCAGCCTTGCGCTGTGCCTTGCGTGGTGGAGGATTGCGCGGTATACCACCCCCCTCCCTTATATTCTTTTTTGTTTGTTGTTCTTCTGACGTGCCACTCATCTCCTCTCCTTATGTGGAGGGGAGAAAGCGTGCAATGGTGTACCTAAACGAAGGCTAGAGAAGGCAGTCGCAGTCCTGACGAAATCAACTGCACATGTCGAAACGATGGCTCCTGCGACACTCCCTGTTCTAAATCGTGTTTAGCGATCTGTTCATAGATTCAAGCCTCCATCTTCTCCTGAGCTTCTCTTCGGGTTTGCCAATAACCAAACATGTTATCACTCGACGGGGGGTCGTCCTTGGATGCACAAAAAAATTCTCGAATGCTTCCGATTGCTTTCCTCACATTGCACGCATTATAGTTGAGTAATGTCTACAAGTTGTACAAACGTGTCTGAAAACATTCCAATGTTGATTTATGCATGTATGAAAGCAGAGTTTCTTTATTGAAGAGTAGATACATCACAACCAATGACTATGCTTGCCATAGTCGTTGTGCTGTAAGTTCTGCTTCTTTGTACTGAGGGCACTACTTTGCTGGGCACAAGTTCACGTAGTGAAGCGTGTTATTTCCAGTTTTATTGCTGCATTTTTCACCGTAACAACAGCATAAAAATATTTTTGAAATATCACATTCCCCTTCTGTCCACCTGTTACCATAACAAATGCAGGTGGTAAGAGCTGCCCAAAGTTGCTTTGCATTTATTGGATGATTTACACCACTTGGAACCTGTGTGACATTAGCGCCATAATAGTGAAGGCTTTTATGAGAACGCAGTTTCCTGGATCTGCTTCGCAATAATTTTTGTTGAGCGACAATCTTTTCTTTTGTGAAGATTCGTCTTCCTTGCAGGTTTGAGCAGAATTAACTACATATTTTACGTGTATTTTTGACTGTTTGTTTAGCCAGGAAGATGAGAACGAAAAGGGGACCGATGCTGATGAGGACACCGCAGACAACATTGGAAACGATAGCTCAGCCTACGAAGCCGAGGAAATGGCGGAACACGTTTCAAAGCGAAGCGCAGCTCAGTTACTGCGCTGCCAAGCTTCCGGAGTATTCAAAGGAAGAAGGCATCGTGCAAGGCTGCGAAACAGTCACTCTATCCCACACCAAGCCTGGAGAGCGTCTGCTCCCAACACAACCTTCCAAGAGGCAGTCAAATGCTTCCATTGCTTCTACGGACGAATTCAACGTGACGGAATCACGGAAATCTAGGGCCCTTACACAGGGGCAATGCAATCCTGTATTTTTTGAATGAGATTAACAAGGCGTCGTTACGACAGTTCAGTGTCAGAAATAAGTCTTTATATCCAGATCTATATATCCACGCTAAACTGAGTTTTCACTAACGCACGAGAAACACATGTACGTGTCAGCAGTTCAGTCAGTTGGTACTTTACCGGTGCTCGCAATACATTTGAGGGCAATTTATTAAAATAGCAAGGAACCTAATATTCTCGCTCTCTGTGGCCATACCTAGTGCACCTGAATATAAGGAAAGGATTGTTTGGACGCGAACACCGTGCTGGAACGTAGTCGAGCTTGTATTTACTTCCTCAAAGTGCTTTAATACCACACTTCACACCAGAACGCGATTAAAGTCAGGCATATGGACGGCTTTGAAAACATATTTGGCATTAAAGTGTAGGTCATTGCTAATGATTACAAAGGCAGAGTGAATAATAGAGCAGGCCATCGTTTTCCAACGTGTTGAACAATGACCATATACCTTCATACACTGCATCCTAGAGTACGTACAACAAGTCTTTTAAATAGAGAGCTGTATTTTGCTAAGACACAAATAGCACTCTCTATTCAAAAACTTGTTGTGCGTAATCGAGGATACAGTGTGTCAAAGCATGGCATAACAGAATATGGTAATTGCGCAAAGCGTTGGAAAACAATGAACTGCTTTATTATTTACTCTGTCTTAAAGATGAATAGCTATGACCCTACACATTGATGCCAATTATGATGTGTTCAAAAACGTGCTTTCGTTACCTGCTGGGGTAAACTGCAGTACTAAGGCACTTTTGGCGAAGTAATCACGCAATCGATTATGTCCCTGCACACTTGCTGCGTCCAAACAACCCTTTCCTTATACCCTGGTGTACTAGGTACGGCCAGAGAGTGGGACATCATTACTTTGCTTTCATAAACTTCCCTTAGTATTTCCCATAATAAACTTCCCTTAATAATTTCCCTTAATGATTTTACTGAATTTCCCTCAAATGTATTGCGATCCACCATGAAACATCACAATATAAAAAACCACGATAATACACGAAGTAATTTACAGACATAGTCTGAGATTTCCTAGAATGATCGGTGTCATAGTATTAGCCACTTATTTTGGAATTTCCGGTATTAGCGAACACAGGATGGCTTTGTTGAGTAACATTAGATTTATTAAGAAAAGGAAGAATGATGACCGGAAAGATTAAACAGACGTTCTGCAGTTCTTGAATCACACGGGAGACCCACACAGCGTCCGTCGAACCTGCGCGCTCTTGCGCTATCACGCATACTTCACCGCACCGTCACACACAAACGTGCACTAACTTCGAGCTCTGAAGTCACACTGCCACGGAAAGCCTAGTCTCAAGCCACTGACCGCTACAGTTGCGGCACACAAGATAGCCCGCGCAACTATCCGCTAATAAAAGAGCTAACACGTATTTTCAAAGTTTTTTTTACTAGTGTCAACTGGCAGGTGATGTACGTGGCATAAAATCCTGTAGCGTCTAAAAGTTGCGAAGGATTAGTTGTAGAAGTGAGTCGTGCATACGCATGCGCAATGTATGAGAAATAAAAAAGAACGAAAAAGCTGGTATTTGTGCGGTCGCTTCCTGGGGGGCTATCGGAGATCGGCTGTTCGCTCGAGAACGCTTTCCGAACACTGACGTCAAAAAGTGGGTGGTCCGCGATAGCTTTGTGCAATGCTTTGAGAATCTGAGGAGCGCGGCCGGCGCGGCCAATGGGGAAGCGGCGCGCTCCTCGGATGATGACGTACTCCGTTTCTCGTCTGCTTCTGAAAGCCAAAATGTTTCTCCCGAGAAATTAAGAAATCTGCTCCTTTTAAAAACGGTGCTTTCTTCTTCTCAGGCGTAAACACGCTCTTAAGCATCAATATCGTTCTCTGCAGGTTCGCTAAGCGGTGTCGCGGGCGCGAAAAACAAGAAGCGTGCACGTAAGTGGCGTCATATCTAAATTTCGTGTCGTCGTCTGCTGCTGCCATGTCATCGCACAAAAACGTGCATCTCGGCCCGCGGGTGCTCAGAGGCCGAGGGAGCTCCTTCTCGCATTTTTGGAGGTGCACCCCAACTGTGAAAGCCCGGCAAACTCTTCACTACCGACAGCGCGCTGGAAACTTCCAGGAGCAATTAAAGAACATCAACATGCGCAGCTCTTTTCTCTCCGTCGAAATTCTACGGGCTCTTTGGCACCCGATTTCCGATCTCTTGACCATTCCCTCGCCTGGAGCGTCGGACACCTTTCACCGCGACTCAAGCCTGGAGGAACAACTCCAGGCTATCGGACGAGCAGAGGAGGTGGCGTCGAGGATTTCTTTTTCCTAAGATAAAGTTGTTCTCTCGGGATCAAGTTCGGCGCACAGCCAACGTATTGTTCGCTTCGACAGGCGAAATTGACGCCGGAATTCACTTCCTGTCAAATCCTCAAATACATCGCGATCCTCCAGCTGCTCCGCGTCCTATTTCAGCGACGACAATGCGAGGACTCAGCGACTCAGCGCCCAAGTGGACCGCCATTTCCCTCTGTGACGCAACATTGCGCAGCCGCAGCCGCCGTTTCAATCCAAGCGGAGCCGCTGCCGCGGCCGGGGTTCGCAAAGTGTTTGTAAATCGTTCGTAAACCGTTTGCTGAGCGAGCAGCCTCGGGAATCGTTCTCCGCGTACCAGGCGACACGCTCGGTTTGAAAATGATTGACAGGGAATTGACGTCAATTTGACGACACCGAAATCTCAGGGCCCCGGAAGGTTCGACGTTCCACAAGTCGCTACAGGTGGCGAAAAAAACCAGCCGCGGCGCGTTCCATCAAGTTGCGCGTAGAGTGGAACTACTAACCTAGCCCCATATTTTAGTTTGAAATTTTCCTGCTAGGGGCTCTCAATAAGGCCAGAAGGCGTATGCGTCAAAAACAAAACAAACATGTTGGATCTAAACAATAATGATGATAGTACATGCAGTGCCATCTCTTGATCGTGTATCTTAGTTTAGGACGCCCCCGCTACTTTTATTTTTGAATTGAATTGAATTGAGTTTATTTCTCTGTTTACAACAGAAAGGAAGCAGAAGCTAAAGGCCATGTGGCCTGACTAAGGCTTCTGCTCCTGCAACAGCTCGGCACGCAGGCCGTACGTAGCACACAAATCAGTACAAAATATGCTGTACAGACTCAATTGAAATAGTCAAAAAAATAATAAAACGGCATATTTACACACAAGAAAATAGAAAGATGTGACAGTCGTCAAAGAAAACGTCATGTCTACAGAAAAAACTTTGAAAAATTTGAACGTTTTGCCTTAGACAACTAAAACCTAGATTTGAGATAGAGGAATTGACAATACATAGTGAACTTTCGTCAAACAAACACAACATTGTGGGAAATGAGAAATGTTTTAAATGAATCATTCGAACCTTCCATGATCTCGTCGTGAAATTCGCGTAGTCTATTAAGTAGCGAAGGCGCTTCGTAGGTCTGTAACTGTTTCCCGTAATTCGTTCTAACCTTCGGTGTTCTCAGATAGTGATGTCGAAAACTGTAGTGCGGATTTGTGGGTACATTCATAACATAATGTGTTCTGTTTTGTTTGATGTGTTGCATCAACTTGTAGTAGTACACTTGGTTTGCTTTTAACATAGAGTACTTTAGAAAAATAGGCTTCGTTCTAAAATTTTGTAAAGGTCCACGATAACCCTCAAATGCACGTAGGACTCTTTTTTGCAGTACTATCAATTTGTTATAATTTTCTTGCGTTGTAGTGCCCCAAATTAATATACAGTAGGGTAATCGGGAATAAAATAGTGCATAATACAATGCAATTTTCAACCAAGGAGGAACAAGGGTACTCAATCTATATAAGCAACCAACAGTTTTACTCAATTCTGTTACAGTTTTGTCCACGTGTACGTTCCAGGCCAAATCTTCTTGAAACCACACTCCAAGAAATTTTTGACTATTTACCTTCTCTATTACTCTGTCTTCAAAAACAATAGTTGGGTTGCAGTTTCGTGGTTTATTGGTAGGGGCAAATATCATGTATTTTGTTTTGGAGGTGTTCATTTGTAACTTATTCTGTCGTAACCAGGTAGAGAGTTGCTTCATGTAATTGTTAACTTTTAACCCAAGATCTGGTATAGTAGCAGCTTTAAAGAAAATGTTGGTATCATCTGCGTACATAGCTAATTGCGGAGACTCAGGAATGTCACACAAGTCATTAATATATATTATAAATAAAAGAGGTCCAA
>CM023481.1:66061814-66210046 GCA_013339685.2 Hyalomma asiaticum | reverse complement strand
AAAGCTACAAGCTACAACTTTGGAGAGGGAAACAGGCGAGTTGTACGATGGCTCATGAATCAGGGGCGACCAAGAATGTCAATGCTCAGACAAAGCGCGTCGCCTCAAAGGGGGGGGGGGGGGACGCGCACTAGAGCGCTGTGCTTTTCCGAAAAGCCTCCGGCCGCCCCCTCTCGCCCTGGTTCTCGGAGCTTGGCGTCCAGATGTTCAGGCCGGGTCCCAACTCTGCATCCTCTGCATTGACCGTCAGAAGGCACCGCTTCTTCTCCCTTGAACGCCGCAAGTGGCCATCGACGGAGGGCGCGCTAATGAGTCCGGGGGCTGCCGCGTTTGACGAAATGTCCGTCCTGGCCGGTCGCATGGATGGGACGAACAAAAGGCGTTCTGCCGCGCCCGGGCCATAAAGTGGGGTGCGAACGCTGCCTGGCAGCTGCAGCCCGTAAGCAAGAGACGCCGTCGCCAGATAGTCGGGTGTTTGTGCGGTGGGTCCGTGAGGATTGTCAATAGATTCGTTCCGGGAACCTAGCTCCGAAACGCGCATTCATCACTCTGGCGGTTCTTCGTTTTGCCAAGGAGAGGTTCCAAGAAACGAACGAAAATGTCCCAGTTAACAAGCCCGGGGTCCAGTCGGTGCCAGCGGGGACGTCACACTAGTATCACGTTTCAGTCGCTTAGCACTGTACTATCGGAAAGTAAACGGACCACGGCTCCGGCGGCAGGAGCCGCTGCCTGGCCACAACGGGGCGCTGCTGCCTCGTTCCGCATAAAACCCCTCTATTTTTTAAAAGTAGCGCCATTCAATGTCCTTTTCTTCACTGCGCTCTCCCCGGCGTTTGCACCCCGCCACCTGCTGCGCCCCAACCTCCTCCGCTCCCCCATTGGCCGATTCATATCACGTGGAAGAAGACGAGCACTCCTTCGTATTTTGTTTCTCTATTTTTTTTCTTTCCACCACGCTCCTGTCGCCATTTTCGGATGTGCGAGACGACGGTGCTGTGCTCGCGAACGGATTGATAGAGTACGGGTGTTATTGGGTTACAATGTTAGGAGGAACGTGTTAAGGAGGACAACGGTATTCTATATGACCGTGCTGCTGCGTATTCGCTTGTCGCAAGCGACAAGGCACGGCCGCTCGATAAAAATGCCCGTTGCTAATCGAGGGGCCGTGGACAAGGTTACGGGAAAGGCTTTTTAGGTTTTTTTGTTCGTTTGCATTCCGACAAACGCGATGTACAATGAAGAAAAGTGTAAATCTACATGATGGGCCGTACTGACTTCAAGGAGGTTGCAAAAAGCTCAAGGCTTTGTAAAGTAAGTCCCACATTTCATGGCCCTAACGTACGTTTCATGCCCCGCCACGGTGGTCTAGTGGCTATGGTACTCGGCTGCAGATCCGAGGGTCGCGGGATCGAATCCCGGCCTCGGCGGCTGCATTTCGATGGAGGCGAAATGTTGAGGCCCGTGTGCTGTGCGATGTCCGAGCACGTTAAAGAACCCCAGGTGGTCGAAATTTCCGGAGCCCTTCACTACGGCGTCTCTCATAATCAGAACTGGTTTTGGGACGTTAAACCCCACAAATCAATCAATTAACGTACGTTTCATGACCTTGTGCTGTGCGTGGTTCTTTAGTACGCTTCAACTGATGCACTTTCTCTCTCTGCTTCATAGGTAGTGCGGCGCCGAGGGTGCGTGCGGCTGGCCTGGCGATGCTGCGTGTAGTTTAACACGCTGAATTTGACTTTTCTTAGAATGGGCTCATTTTATTTTATGGCACTGTTTTGCGTCGACAGTGCTGGCTTCTTGCGCTAGCCTGTCACTTCAAAGCAACTTTATTAGGGCCATGTGTTCACGTCGACCAGAAGTTAGCACCGAATGCAGTCGTTTAGCGTCAATGTACTCCCGCATGTGCTGATTTAGTGTGTTGTGTTTAACCGTTTTAACGTCTTGAAGTGATCTTGCTATTATGTTGCTATTAGGGACGTCGTAGTAGATGTTTGTGGGTAACAGAGGTCACCTGGGGAGCGTCTAACGTGCACTTTGAGCGCTGTAGCACTCGTGCATCATCCAAACAGCGCGAAGCAGCGACCTATTTGATAAACGTTGTTCAGCCAAGATGGCTGGAATATTTCATACTCCAGCGAGCGAGGGAATTCTGCATGTGTCCTTCAAATTAGCACGTTCACATAAATTCACGCACTGGAAACCTGGAACCTTCTTATTCACGCGCTAAGTCGCGCTTGTTTACACCGCGTGCATGCGCCGTACCAACACAATCCCTGTACTAGCGGACCTTTTACGTCATAAATAATTGTACTCTTTTATTCTCTTTCGCGCGATTTAAACACTACATTATTAACGCCATTTACTGATTGAAGAATGAAATTCCAGACCCAAGCACTGCTACGCAGGGTTCCAACGAACTTTTCCGCGTATTTCCACGATAGCGGGTCAGCCGTCGCCTGCTGTGCCAGGTCCCACATATGCGGCGACACCATCGAGGCCGCAGCGGGAGGGAGAGGGAGGGGGAAAATTTGGGAGGAGGAGACAAGTGGTTGGCGCTACTTTCCTTGGAGGGGTTTTAGTTCCTCGTAAAGTCCCTGAAAAGAAACTAAAGTAGCACCAAGTGCGCACCTTCGCCTCTGCCTCCTCTCCGATGGATGATGGATGGATGGATGGATGGATGGATATTAGGAGCGTCCCCTTTATAACGGGGCGGTAGCCGGGCCACCAAGCTCTTTCTTTCTTTTTCCTCTACAGACATTTCTTTTCCCGAATCACCCATATTTTCACAACTAATTTTTTCTCAAAAGGACAGAAAGTTGAGCGAGTTGATAAGGATCCATAGTCAAAAGAGGAGGCGTGCAAGACACGGACACAAGGGGAGAAGTGAACAACACGAACGCCAACTAACAACTGATGCAGAGCACAGAGGCCAAAAAGAAAGAAGACAAACAGCTTACCTTCGCATCCTCGGAATGGTAGCGCCACCTGTCAAACGATTACGCGTGCCGGTCTACGCGATAGACAACTGCTAACGCATTCTATCTCCTCTCTGTTCAAGCTAATAGACGGCTGACTCACGCACGCACTTCCACTATTACTGATATTCCAGGCCTCGACCAATAAACGCGTCTCTTCATTCTTATGTCTGTATACAGGATCTCAGTTTCGTCTAACTCGGGCGTGCAGCTACAGACAGACCTGACAGTGCAAAGATAGATTAGATGGCGTTCCACCTGATAGCGACTTTCTATGTTCAATTAATCTTTGATTAATACAACGCGCAGTTTGTCCTACATAAAAACGTCCGCAGCTAAAAGGAATCTTATAAACCACACCCATGCGACAGTCGGTAATATTGTTCTTGGCTACATGCTTAACCTGACAGATATCCGTTCGCTTCTTTCCTTCCATCAGCTAATTTTTCTATTCACGGCAGCACAAAACCTACCTAACTTATTGGGAGCCGTAAACACAACATTAACCCCATATCTACTTCCCACTTTCTTAAGCCTGTGCGAAACTGCGTGGATATACGGAATACTCACGACTCTTTTCTTGTTAATGTTACTCTCTGCTACAGCTTTTGTTCCGGTCGAAATCGACTTCTTCAGACGCTCAGCTACTGTGGCTATGGCTAGTCTAGGGTAACCTGCATCTAAGAGGCGCTCGACCTGCGCATTAAAGATAATGGTCAAACGGTGCACGCACGACTTCGATAGGGCTGAGTTTAAAGAGGACACGGCTATTCCGTTTTTTACTACTTTCGAATGCTTGGAGTGAAAGTTTAGCAACGGCGTACTCTAGGGGAATACTGCCAACACACGTGATTCTGCTCAAACGACAAAGAGATATCTAAAAATTGTATTAAGTTCCTCTCTGGTAGTTCTGTCTTAAACCTTAGACCATCTCAATTAAGTTTAAATTGATCGCTTACATAGGTGACGAGGGATTCAAAATCATCCTTACAACAAAATATCAAGTAATCGTCTGCATACCGAAATACCCTGATGATGTGGTCGCCTAAGGCCTCTTTTAAACGGCAGTCAAGCTTCCTCAAGTATAAATCACTTAGAATAGGGGCGACCTTTGAACCTATACAAATCCCCGATTTTTGCACGAACACGCCTTTTCTGTATCCAACTAATGTTGACGTTAAGTACATGGAAAGAATTTCTAGAAAGGTACCTGTAGAAACTCCGCATCTATCTATGAAACCGGACTCTTGCCCTTGTTCTTGAACACCGGACTCTTGCCCTTGTTCTTGAACAAGGGCAAGAGTCCGGTTTCATAGATATATGCGGAGTTTCTACAGGTACCTTTCTAGAAATTCTTTCCATGTACTTAACGTCAACATTAGTTGGATACAGAGAAGGCGTGTTTATGCAGAAATCGTGGATTTGTATTGGTTCAAAGGTCGCCCCTATTTTAAGTGATTTATACTTGAGCAAGCTTGACTGCCGTTTAAAAGAGGCCTTAGGTGACCACGTCATCAGGGTATTATGGTATGCAGACGATTACTTGATATTTTGTACTAAGGATGATTTTGAATCCGTCGTCACCTATGTAAGCGATCAATTTAAACTTAATGGAGATGGTCTAAGGTTTACGAAAGAACTACCGGAGAGGAACTTAATACAATTTTTAGATATCTCTTTGTCGTTTGAGCAGAATCACGTGTGTTGGAAGTATTCCCCTAGAGCATCTAAGCCGTTGCTAAACTTTCACTCCAAGCTTTCGAAAGTAGTAAAAAACGGAATAGTCGTGTCCTGTTTAAACTCAGCCCTATCGAAGTCGTGCGTGCACCGTTTGACCATTAGCTTTAATGCGCAGGTCGAGCGCCTCTTAGATGCAGATTACCCTAGACTAGCCATAACCACAGTAGCTGAGCGTCTGAAGAAGTCGATTTCTACCGGAACGAAAGCTGTGGCAGAGAGTAACATTAACAAGAAAAGAGTCGTGAGTATTCCGTATATCCACGCAGTTTCGCACAGGCTTGAGAAAGTGGGAAGTAGATATGGGGTTAATGTTGTGTTTACGGCTCCCAATAAGTTAGGTAGGTTTTGTGCTGCCGTGCATAGAAAAATTAGCTGATGGAAGGAAAGAAGCGAACGGATATCTGTCAGGTTAAGCATATAGCCAAGAACAATTTTACCGACTGTCGCATGGGTGTGGTTTATAAGATTCCTTTTAGCTGCGGACGTTTTTATGTAGAACAAACTGCGCGTTGTATTAATAAAAGATTAATTGAACATAGAAGGTCACTATCAGGTGGAACACCGTCTAATCTATCTTTGCACTGTCAGGTCTAGCTGCACGCCCGAGTTAGACGAAACCGAGATCCTGTACAGACATAAGAATGAAGAGACGCGTTTATTGGTCGAGGCCTGGCATATCAGAAATAGTGGAAGTGCGTGCGTGAGTCAGCCGTCTATTAGCTTGAACAGAGAGGAGATAGAATGCCTTAGCAGTTGTCTATCGCGTAGACCGGCACGTGCAATCGTTCGACAGGTGGCGCTACCATTCCGAGCATGCGCAGATAAGCTGTTTGTTGTCTTTCTTTTTCGCCTTTGTGCCAAGGTCAATCTACATCGGTCGCGAAAGTTGGAACGAAAAGTGGTCGGAAACCTATTGCCACAGACATCAACACCTTGTGACGATTGAAGCGCGACTAGGTGTGGAGGGGATAAATAACGAGAACGAAAAATTCAATTAAACGTTTGTTTCCAAAATCTTTAATACATACTGTCACAAAATAAATTCTTAGATTACTTTATAAAATTTTAGGTTTTCGATATATTGTTGACTGCGAAATTTTTGGTTTATTTCCAGAAACAGCGGGCGCATGCAGGCAGTCTGGTAATGTGGGCTTGTGTTTGTCTTGCGCCCAACTCTGTGTGCCTCGCCAACGGTTTTGCGCATTTTCGGGTGAAAGTGGCGTCGCTCGTTCTTGCACAGTATGTTTGCGAGTGTCATTCGTTCACAATTTCCTCGTATAAGCGTTGTTTTCCAGTTGTGACACTTGGCAGAAGGTAATCTAACCCGTCGCAGCCGTTGGGAACCATTTCAGTGACTGTTATTTGCCAGCGCACGGACAGCATGCTGTCGCCCTTAGGGACGATAAGTCAGCCAAGTTACGCGAAGAAAAGCGGCTGTGTGCGTCTGCAAGAGGAACCCTTTCACGCCGGGCGTCTCACTCCATCGGTTTCCCCTTGATTCTGAAAGGTGAGTTTTCGAACTATTTCTCGTGAGCCATCGTAAAGGCAACACACGAGTTCCGAAACCGACACGATAGCTTTCGTGCAAAATGGCGGTGCATCCTGTCCTCGCTACTATTGTTACAATGAGTGCAGCGTTTCGTGTGTTTGACGAGGGCCTAATTAAACGGGGAGGCGCGACGGGCGCAGTGAAGAGCGCTTATCACGTGTTCCCTCATGCCCGGCTGTGGTCAGAGTCAAACACGCGAAGCGCTTTCAAGCTAGGACTACGCCGATTGTGCCTGAATGTTTTGTCAAGTTTTTCGTGTAGGAAAGCTGCCGTGTATGTTTCGAAAAAGACATATAGATGCTGGGTTCAGCTTTAGATTAAATTGTATACTGTGCACGTCATGTTTCGTCTGTCTGCAAAGCCACTCCACGCCAGCAACTGGCGCTGCGTTGATAACATTTGTTCTTATCTTCTGTATGCTTTTTTTACTGTGCAGGATTACATGTGGACCTTCTACTTCGTCTGCGTGTTCGTCCCTTGTGTGCGATGCTGTGAAAGTGATTGCATCTGTAAGTGTCCTTTTAGTTATGTTGTTAGAGTTGAGCACTGTGGCTGAGGTGTGATACCATGCTTGTTTGACTGTTAAGTCGTGCAACGCATGATAACCTGCAGATGACTCATTTATTCTCAGTTGCTCTACCCTGGGTGTCATGGTAGGGTTCATTTCACCCACACGCTTTAAACAATGTAGTTATTTAGAGCAGCATGAACTGACACACTTGTAGTTTCACTTTCACTGTAGCATGCGTAGGGGCAAATTATATGGTCAAGAAAATATCTAAGTGGTTTTGTCTTCTGTGTGCATAGCTTGGTTCCGGATCCTTGTGATTACCACATAATCAGCATTCATTTAGCTGCCTCTATGATTTTATCTTTCATGTGCAGAGGCAACTCCTCAAGAAGCTCCAAGATGTGCATCCGCGGCATCCACTTCCAGTCAAGACATGCAGAACGCCGGCAACAATGGTGGCAACAGTGCAGCAGAAATTGAAATTCGCTTTACAGCAAGTGTGTGGTAGTTTTGCTGTGTTAATGGGGAATAGTAAATTTCCAACAGTATCATTTCTCATTCTATATGCAGGCACACCTTCACAGCCGTCACCAGCTGCCCTCCATTGTGCATGGAACTGCTATTGTCATGAGGAGCAGTCTTTTGGTGAAGAACTGCTTTTCAAGCAAGGCTACTTTCTACCGTAAACATTTTAACAGGCTTGTTACACAAGAAAGGAAAGTGATGATTTTGCACCCTCTTCAAATTAAATGTACAGAGACAAGTTTACCAGTTCCTTTGGATGTGACATGCCCATCTTCATCAGAGGCGATTATTCCGGAGGAGCGTGGTCATCGCTACGAGTAGGATTAGTGATTTTGTCCTGATCTGTAGCTGTATGCTTACACTTCTCGAAAGCCTGCTTTATTGATCAGCGGTAGAGTTTAAAAATCATAAAAATAGTGTATCTTTAGTTTGAAATTTTGTTTAAGATGTTAAAGCTTTTTTCAAGGCTGAGGAAAATGGCACAGCCAAGGACAATGAAGTATTAGGGCATAAAGGCTTATGCGTACTGTGTATCACGTATACGTAATTTTTCCTGTGTTTAAAACTATTTCTCCTTGTATACAGAATTGAGGTGCTGTATTGGCATTTAAATATTCTGCTGGAAAAAAATACGCCTGATGTGCGATTATTTCAGCGTCTGCTTTGATTTATCTTTCTGAGAGCATCTCTGGCGTACAGAAGAAAATGGTCGTGAAAGGAATATGCGGAGATGAGTAGAGTAGTGGCCTAACTGATGCTGCACAATTAGAGGTGCGTAGCATTTGTACTGCGTTTGGTGTAAGGTATCTCTTTCTTCCGCAAGATTACACTTTTCCCATTACTAAGTAATAAACAAATTGTTTTAGAAGTGTCTTAGCATGTTTTTGAAAGCATTTGCGTTTTATAACAACAAACAACCCACTGTTTCTTAGCGCGGCTGCTGTCATTGTTCGGATCACGCGACGCAATAATTTATATGCCCTCATGATGGCTGAATGATTCTGATGAAAATGCGGCGTTACAGATAGAAGGGATAACACAGAACCCATTGCCCAATATTTTTCCATGCGTTACAAGTTTGTCAACCTTCAGCAATTTTGATCTAACTCGCTCAACATTTCATAGTATTGCAGAATTACAATTCCTGGTTTCTGGAAGTTTTATTCGATGAAGTTATTGTAGGCTTTTGAAGTTGTGATTGAGTTTCCCTCACACATCATTGGGCTGATATTTTCTAACTAGGTTAGACACGAAAGAGTAACGTTCTAAGTTAAGTAGCTGATCCTAGTATTTTCTGATAAGAAATTTCTACTATTGATTGCTTATGTTTTTTTCTCAGCTGGACACACACGCTTCAGAGCCAAACAGCCCCGTTGGAGCATCCAGCACTAGCATGGCGGGCATGTAGTGTTCGCTTGCGAGACTGTCGCCAAGGCACCTGTCTGTGGGCAGCACGGGCCTTTCACATCAATGTATGTGTCGATTCATGTTGCCAGTATTGAGCTGCTCAATGATGTAGTGTAGGAAGGTGAAAAGTTGCAGCTGACGGTGAAGTTCGTGTTTATTTTTGGTTAGAGCTAAAACTATTTGTTAAGTGGCTACCAGGGAAATAACTGATATCAAATTATATAGCAAGTTCCTCCGTGACAATAATATTTATCTGGAAGAGCAACTAAGATTGCACAGTAAATTCCCCAAACAAAATCATCAAATTTCTGCTGAAATATACCTTGATGAGTAGCAGGTAAAGTTGAAATTATAATTCTATATTTCAGGATGGATCACTGGTGTACTCTCCTGATTTTATGGTAGCGTTATTTTGGTCGTGTAACACTAATATGTTTACGAGTGGTTAAGACAAACGAAATAACACAGCAGCCTATTAACAGCGCCTACAGAAAGTTCTTTGTGCTTCCTCTATGGAGCTATCCCTTGTTTTACATTTATTGATAGCTGACTTAAAAGTCAGTTTTTTATAAATTGGGCTTGAATTTGCTTTTTGCTTACAGTACCATGAAAAATGGCCATATGCAAAGCAGCATCAACAATATGATTAGCGTTGATAAGCTTTACTTGGGTATACCAAAATTATCTACTTGATTGATTTTCTATAGGGCGGTTCAAAGAGCATAGAATGTGATTTTAGGCCTTCTGTGTTTCCTTATTGGGTGCTTGTGAAGTATCTGTTTCCCCTTGAGTGTATCTTGCTTACATGTTGTTTCTTTTTCGCTGTCTCATAAACCTAGACAGTTTCCCTAACGGAATCCATTTTTCCTTAGCGCCACCCAGTGTTTCCATTACTGAAGATAAAAGAAAGACGGACCGGCTGCAAGCAAAGCTTTGGAAGCTTCAACGACAGGCACAGAGGACCAGGAAGCGACTGCAACGACAATGCAGCATGCTGTCCACTTTTGATATAGTTGAGGCGATCTCCAGCTGTAGGTCGTGAAATAATTAGCAGCCAATTTGTAAATTAGTTCTTAACTTGTGCACTTCGATGTTTCTCTGGTGTTTTTTTTTCTATCCGTTATATATTTTGGTGTAATAACCAATACAACTGCAATATTTTGCCAATAAAATACAGCTTGTATTTCAAATCTGTCTTTGTTGTCTTCCTAGTTTGTTGCAGGCTTGCATTATGTGGCCGTCATAGGCGCAATAAAAGAAAAAGAAAGGAAAAGAACACGCAGCTATAAAAATAAGTGAAAAGCGACGCCCGCACAAAATATTTCGTAATGTCGCGCCATGTAGCCTTAAAACGTGACGTCGTTTCCGCTTCCGGTTGTGACGTCATTTTTAGTTGTCCCCTCCATACGTAGATGGCGACAGTTGCAACGACTAGCCACCTTCTTGACACATGGACTTCTACGAAAGTTACGCTACCAGTTTACATATACCTTGTTTGTGCTCTGCATCAGTTGTTAGTCGGCGTTCGTGTTGTTCACTTCTCCCCTTGTGTCCGTGTCTTGCGCGCCTCCTCTTTTGACTATGGATAATTTTTCTCCTTGCCTACCTATTTTATCTATTGTCGTTCCGCTGTGATGTAACAACCTTACGCGAACTACTTTGCGCTTCTGTTTGTTCCATATTTTTGTGCCACCAATACTCTAAGCGCCATTTACTTGTCTCTCTCGCCGACATGTTCAGCTTTCTCGTGCTACCCCTGAAACCCATGGCCTCCTGTAGGGTAGTGTGCACAGCTATACCCGGGTGCACATCTGTACATTCAATGAAAATATGATCTGTCGTTTCTCTAGGTTTTCCACAGCACGCACATTTATCCCCTTCTTTATTGAATTTCGCTCTGTAACTTCGGGTTCTCAGGCAACCGGACCTTGCTTCAAATAGTAAAGCACTTCCCTTTGAATTATCGTCAAATTTTTTTCTCTTGATTTCGTCTTTCCCTTTTCTGTAGCTGTTCTATGCCGGCTTCATCTCCATTCTTGCTATCAAATCCGCCTTCTCCGCCGCTCTGACCATGCTCTCAACGCTCTTTTTCGTCCCATCCGTTTCTTTACTGGCTGTATACGTACTGGTAAGCCTCGTAGTTGTCTTCCTCCATTGTGAGTCAACACTCTTTCTATACAAATACCTGAATACTTTCGCTGCCTATCTACTTTCTTTCATAGTCCTCAGTCTCTCTCTGTTCGTACCTACCTTTACTCTGAGTTTCCGTTTCCTCAAAGTCTGACCATCCCATATCCCCCTTAACAGCCTCATTTGTGGTCTTCCCATGGGCGCCCAATGCGAGACGTCCGACCGTCCTCTGATTCACGCCCAGCCCTGATTGTACCTCTGCCCTCATGCACACCACTGAGCTTCCTAATGTAAGTCCTGGCACCATTACACCTTTCCACAAACCGCGAATTACCTCGTACCTGTTGTAACCCCACAGCGCTCTATGCTTCATTATTGCGGAATTCCTCTTTCCTTTAACTATCATAGCTTTTACTTGTACTTCTATGAATATATTCGCATCATTTATCCATCTACCGAGGTATTTGTACTCTCGTACTCTGGATATCTCCTCGCCCTGTATTGATATGGTCTGATCGTTGCTGCCATTGGATATCATCCAACCGCATGTTGTCACACTAAATTTTAGTCCTAAATCTTCACTTTCCCGACTACATATATTAACCAGACCTTGCAAATGTGTTCGACTGTCTACGAATAGTGCAATATCGTCTGCATAAAACAACCCTGGGAGCTTTTCTCCTACCACTCTACCTGCCTGTTCGTGTGACAGCTTAAAACCAATATTGCTCATCTTCAATGCTTTCTCCGTTATCCTCGTGTAAAGCATGAATAATAGTGGGGACAACGGGCATCCCTGCCTACACCCTTTACCTACATCGACGACTTCCATTCTACCATTACTCGCCATAACTTTCCAATCCACACATACTCTATTTCCACTGTATGTTTCCTTTAAGAGCTCTCTACAGTCATCCCCTATACCAGCCTCTTTCATTATGCCGCATAAAATATTCTGATTTATATTGTCGTACGCACCCTTAATATCCAAAAAATGCCAAGTGTAAAGGTCTGTTCTCTTTTCCCGCTATTTCAATACACTTCGTAAGCGCAATAAGGTTATCATCTAATCTCCTGTCGATTCGAAATCCATTTTGGAGTTCGCCAAAAATACCATTATGCTCTGTCCATATCTGCATTCTTAATTTAATTGCCTGCATCGCCAACCTGTAAAGTACTGATGTAATGGTCAGTGGTCTATAGGAGCGAATGTTATTTTTCTCTCCCTTGCCCTTATATATGAACTTCATCCTACTTTGATGCCAACTGTCCGGTATTCGCCTGTCCTGTAAGCTTTTTTCAATTGCTTTTAACAGGGCTTCTTTGCGTTTCTTCCGAGCTCATTTATTACAGTAATGCTAACCCCATCTAATCCTGTGGCTGTGCGTTTGGGAATATTTTCCTCCGCCTTCTTCCAATTGAAGTTTTCCGGAACGAGTTTTTCCACTTGGTCTTCCTTGCTACTGTTACACGTCGTAAAGGGAGGCTCGTCATTCTTCTTAAAGGAATCGTCTGTTGCGTTTCGAATGTAAGTCAGTGCGTGGTATCCCTCCAATTTATTTCCTTCTTCATCCACAATATGCCGTTGCATAGTCAGAGTTTTCTTACCCAGCGATTTCGGGTGGTTCCAAAAAAGCCTAGATGCGTCCTTCTTTTCGCGAATGTCCGATATCCACCGTTCACTTTGGCCTTTAATCTTGGCTTCAACTAAACTCTGTACCAGGGCTTTTTTCTCGAGATATGTTTCCCATTTTTGCTTGACTTCGTCTAGCGGCCTCTGCTCCTTTTTTGCCTGCCTATGTATTCGAGATGCTTCCCGTCGATTCTCAATTGCGTACCGAATTTCCCTGTTCAACGATCGTTTTGGCTTTCGCTTTCCCCTCCAGCAACTCTTTTGTTTCTCCTTCGTAATTTCAGTCCTTATTAGATTAAGAAACTCATTATAATCCCACACTTTGCCTTTTGTTCTGCTCACTATGTCCTCTATTATTGCGACTACGTTCCTAATTTGTTTTTCACTTAGAGAAGAGCAGCCCGACTTTAATTCGATGCTCTACTTACGATCTACATAGCCCATTTGCAAAGTTATGCGTTTATGGTCACTTCCCAAGCTGCTACTCCCTTCCTTATCTATACTCATTTGTCTCAACTTGTGAATTCAGTCTGTCATGAGGCAGTAATCGATTGTTGAGTGCCTGCTTCCGACCTCCCATGTTACCTGGCCATCGCACTTAGGACTGATGTTAACTATATCGAGACTATGTTCTTCGAAGAGCTCTACCATCAACTTCCCGTTATAACCTGTATATCCATCGAGGTCATGCACATGAGCATTCATATCTCCTAAGAGTATTATTTCGACCCCATTACCAAATTTCTGAATATCCTTGCTTATGCAATTCACTAACTCCTGATTTTTCTCTTTGCAGTTATTCCCAGTCCACATGTAAACTACCTCCAACATAGTTTTCTTCCCGCTTACCGTTCCAGATACCCAGAGGTGCTCTTCACATGGCGAAGTAACCCTACACCAATTTCCTTCCCTATGAATTAGCATACCGATTCCCCCACCTTTTCTTTCTGATTTTGTCCTGTTGCACCCTTCCCACACATAATTTGCAATAAATGGTGGCTCTTATGAATCCCGAAGGTGAGTTTTTGTAACGGCGTACACCGCTATCTGTTCTCTGTTCAACTGTTCCTCTATTTCTAAGCATTTTGTCTGGTTTCTGCCACCTTGCATATTTGTGTAGCTTATTAAACCGCGCTGCAATTTCTTTCTCTCTTTCCCCTTTGCCATAATTCTCCCTTTCTTACCAATTCTGTGTTCCAAAGGGTCCCTCATAGATGTTTCTTCCCTTTCTACCGTGGACACCGGAGGGCTCGCGTGCCCCCTAAAAAAGCTACTGCGCGTCCTGCTAGGCGCCAGCCTACCTCATGCCGAAGTTTACGGCCAAAGTGGATTCCATCTCTCTGGAAACCACACCATCTGTGCACTTCTCTGTTTATGTCGACAACCTCGAAACCTTTATCTCAACTAACCCACCAAATCGTTTCGTTGGCGGTGGCAACTGCTCTTTGCAGTTTTCGGTCTTTCAAGGGTATCTCGGGGATTGTGCACACCACAATTTGCACCTCGGGGGACACTTCCTGCAACTCATCTACTCCCTATGTTAACCTCCTCTCTATGTCTTGAGTCCTTCCGTTCAACAGGTTGTTCAGCCCGCCAGCTATGACAACCAAACTGCGCCCCTGATTTCTACGAGTCATCTCTTCCCTTGCTTGTTGCTTTTTCCTGGAAAAGTCCCTATAGCTACTCTTCGGTCTCCTTTCAGCCTCTTCTGAATCGTTTTGGAGCATCGAGGCAGGTTGGAGTCCCCAGCTATTATTACGTTCTCCATCTGCCCTGCTGCCTTTGTCTGCGCTGGACATTTGGACTGACTTTCGGGGTGGGGTTCCGGTGGTCTTTTGTCCGCTCGCTCTTTCACCAGAGCTTCGCTGTAGGTAGACCCCCGCTTATGTGCTCCTTTTGTCGACTTTTCTTGGGGGGTCAAGGACGTTCCCTCCCCTTGATAGTCATCTGACTCTTTCTTATTCTGCATGGTAACCTTTGTCAGCTGCTCCTCGGATGCTCTGAGCCTTTCGCCCATCTCCTTTTTCATTTGGTGTTCCGCCTCTAAAGCGTCCTCCATTTCGCCTACTCGCTTTAAGTGGGCGGTCTGAGTTTCCTCCATTTGCTGGAATTTCGCCATAATCGTACACTGGCTACATGACACTTCTACTTCGCATGCCCCATCATCTCCGCAAACATCTACTTTGACTCTCACGCCACACTTTGCACACGTCACCGTTTTTTTCACCATGATTAGCGCGATGAATGGTCCCACACTCGTCAAAAATTAGGCCTCCCAAAAATTTACCCCGCACACCTCATGCGGTTATTAGTGGTGCACCCCTACACTGTCCTAGGCTTCAAACGTATATTTTACTAATTCATCCAGTACAACTCACGAAAAATGCACGTATACAATAAATCAGTAGCCTGCAAACGTACCGCAAACTAAATGCCCCGACATATCCTCAGTGCACAAAGGCAGTTCTCCCGCCTTGTGCAACGACAGCGTGCACAAATAAAATTAGAAATAAAAGTGGCCATAAATTGGCACTAATAAATTTCTTCAGTTTACTTCCCCCGACCGATCTTCTTATCACCCAATACAACCTTCTCCAACTCACACAAACAACAGCGCCAGTAAAGGCCGACCAGGTGGTCTCGACAAAAAGAAAAAAAGCAGACTCTTGCTCGGGGAACTGCCAGACACAAAGAAAGGCGCAACAAGAAAAAAATTACTTTCCTCTCTTACCCGGTCTAAAAGGTAAAAAGAAAAAAAACGCAAGCAAAAAACACTTAACCAAAACAACCTAACACTCAAACGATAGCAACTGAAAATACCTATCACGTGGTATAGAAAAGAAAAAGGAAAACCCATACGCGGGTAAAATACTGGACACAAAGAAAAGCACAAGAAAGAAAAGACTACTTTCCCCTACTATCCAATGTAAAAATGCAAAGAAAAATCATGCAGAAACACTCATCGACTGGCGTCTTCCGAGAGCTCTCGCTACGCACGTTCTTCCGCTGTAACTACAGGCACGGCCGCTCGATTAGCAACGCACGAGGTGCGGCCTGCTACGTCGCGCGGCGAACAAAAGCGGAGCTGTGAAGCGAAAGTTGACAGTTTTCGCCGCTTTTTCGGAGGGGGCGCCACCGCTACGGGACAACTCTCCCGGCTCTCGCCGCGCGGGCCTCTCTGCGAACCAGTACGGGACGAGTTTTCTGTGTGTGTCGACGAAATTCTGCACCTCGCTCGCACGCCCTGTGGCTACAACGTGTCGAGGTGCTTCTATTGTGCCATTGCCTCCTATAATTTTGGTCGTGCGCGGCATTATGCCGAGCAACTGTTGCGCGCCGCTGTGTGGCACAAACGCAAGGAAGGACCCTCAGATACGGTACCACAAGTTTCCCTGCGACGTAGATCGCTGTAAAGTATGACTAAAAAATATTTCTCGACAGGGAATAACTGGAAAAGGAAGCGTGTGCGAGCCAAATGACAGGTCGCTGGTGTATACGTCGCTTCCCTGACGGTTACTATAAGTCCACGAAGCCCAAGCTATTGCTTCCAACGGCTGTTCCGACGGCAGTTCGTGCGCTTGTCATCAACACTTCTACCAAATTGTGATATGTCCCGAACTGACGTGTGACAGGGGTGAACAAAGCCACACCGAGGAGACCTGTGAGGTGTTTCTGAGCAAACTGCTGCGGCAGACAGGGTTGGAGACGTGAACGCAACTGCTGAACGGATCAAACTCGCTTACAAGCCTCTGTTACGGAAGGTGCGACTTTGATGCAACGAGTCGCCTTTCCGTGGATGTATACATGTTGTAACTTCTAAATAAAGAAATGAGCCTGACACCGCCTTCCTCGACCTTTTTTTTTTTAATCAGCCAATCCGAACTAGTTCCGTCCTTACATAGAAATAAAAGCACGCGTCTACAAAGCCGCTGAATGTTCATTTAGTCGTAGATGTCTGCCTCATATTTATAAAAAGCTGGAACTAAAAGACTATATAAGAACATTATTTGGCCAATTCAGTAAGTCGTATGCAAGGATTTGTGAGAACGTCTAATAAGACGAAGATCTTGCATTTCAGCCACTATAGAAGAACGCCGCGCCATTGCTCTATCGTGTTTATTTCACAGGTAGATTTATAGTAACAAATTTCACAGTTTGCCGCTTCATACTCCTTTGCGCACATCTCGACGCATTCACAACGCGCGTAGTTTCATGCGAGTTCATGGTCGCACACAGGCATTTAACTCATCACCACTACCTGGAACCGCTGCACACTGGAACGGTCTCTCACATATTGTATCCATTCCTAACCGTGAAAATTCCGTGATAACCTAATTTTGTTGAGCTTTATCATTGTATAACGTTCTACTGCTTGTAATATTTGTCTTGTTTCTTTTATATTTTTCCCTTTATTTTTTATTTAATTTTTGTGTATTTTTCTGTTTTGTATATACGAATGCCCCCCTTACTCAATGCCCTTCAATGGGTCTGTAAGGAATTTTGAATAATAATAATATTAATAATAATATCAATAACAGGTTTTTCTCTCGAGCAAACAAGCGCATCAAGCGAATCAAGTATTCAAGCAAGCGATAAGGAACTTGCCAGTTATATTGAACGGTGGTCGAGTGTCGAAGCCTGCTGCATATAAGTGCGCGGTTCGGGCTCGTGCGAGTCCATCAGCAGCCCAATGCCCGTACCGTTCTTGCAGGCAGCGTAGAGATCTTATTTTGACAAAAAAAATAAATGGTTGTGCGTGAATAAAATGCAAACTCTCCGCGCACCGCTGCGCGAAACATGCTGACCCAGCGGCTCCTCCCGCGCGCGCTTGTCCCGTAGCAGTGGCTCCGCTGCGGCGGCGCGGAGAACTAGGCTCGTCACGCAGGTTTCGGGCGACGCCGCAGGCCGCACCACGTGCGTTTTTATCCAGCGGCCGTGCTACAGGCTACCGACTGCCAAGTCCTAGCCGCAGCAGCAGCGCCTCTAGTGTGTCCACCGAGAAACTGCCTACGCGAAACGGCGAAACTAAAAGGCCTTGCGAAACCACGCGGCTGCACCGCTGCACGGGGCGCACCGACAACAGCACTGCGTAAGCCGCGAGTTTGGCGGCTAGTAGGGCTGTAGGAAGGGCTATAGGGATAGCTTCGCCCACAGAGCACGCGCTCGTTTTCGCGGGAACCGTCTTCGGCGGCCATCGTCCCTGTAATAGGTCTCCGGCTTCTCCGCCGTTGCCTCGGCGTGAGTGCGACATAGCCGTCCGATACGCTGGAGCCATACATCTCGACGTTTGGCATTTAGCTTTCCTCGCGGAAGCGAAAACTCCGTATTTACGTTGTTGTACGTACTTTTGTTGCATCCCAAAACATGCAGCGCTGTCGGCAGATTCAAGCATGATCGCGCGAACGCGAGCACACGCCGCGCGCGTTGCACGCCCTGGTCACGCGGGGTGGACAACCAAAATGGCGTTCGCCCGACCTTCAAAAACCTAGTTGCGCGTCGTGCTTTGCCATCGCTTAGCGCGGTCGAAGCTCAATTTGCACGGCACGTGGTGACGCTGCCATGGAGACCGTCAGCCCGAGCACATCGGCAAGCGAACGCTGGGCTCCAGCGTCGTGTGCTACTCGCTTGCGGGGATGAGTTTTACCGGTACAAGCGCTTTGCTTACTCCATTGTTCTACAGACCACTTTTATGACGCTTTATATTGATTATATTGAGAAAAAAACTCTTAACTGCGTCCTAACCGTGAACTTGTCCCAATCCATGTTGCCGACACCACGCACATAAACACACGCCGAGCACGTGCACGTCATCATCATCATCACCACCATCAGCCTGTTTAGGTCCACTGCAGGATGAAGGCCTCTCCCAACGATTTCCAATCCACCCTATCCTGAGCGAGTTGGTTCCACTTTATGCCCGCAAACTGTTTAATTTCATTGCTCCATCTAACCTTTTGCCTACCTCTGTTGCGTTTTCCCTCTCTGGGTATGCATTCAGTCGCTCTTACTGTCCATCTGTTATCTTTCCTCCTCATGATATGTCCTGCCCAGGTCCACTTCTTTCTTTTAATTGATATAATAATTTCGGCTACTCCTGTCTGTTCTCTTATCCATTCCGCTCGTTTTTTATCTCTTAGCGTTACCCCTATCATTTTTCTTCCCTTTGCACGTTGCGTACTCCTTAGTTTCATCTCTAGTTTTTTCGTTATCCTCCACGTTTCTGCACCGTGGTTTAGTACTGGGAGAATGCAGTGATTGAATACTTTTCGCTTTAGTGAGAGCGGTAAGTTTCCAGTCATGTTTTCGTAATGTCTTCCGAATTCGCTCCAGCCCATCCTTATTCTACGGAGATTTTTTTTCATGGGTAGGAGTTCCTGTTATTAACTGTCCTAGGTATACGTATTCGTTTACACATTGTAAGGGTTCATTGTTGATTTTAAATTTCTGTTCCTTAGCTAGGCTATTGAGCATAACTTTGGTCTTTTGCCTATTCATTTTTAATCCAATTTTAATACTTTCCCTGTTTAGGTCATGAATCATGTTTTGTAGTTCGTCTCCATCAGTGCTAAAGAGCACGTACAGTGAGCACGTGCACGTACTCACTGATAATGCACTGCATATTTTTACACATTTAGAAAAAGAAACACGCCACTTCTAAATACATTCTACTGTCGTATTTACCGGCACTTTCCTCATTATTTCTCTCAAACTTCCCCCGCCCCCCTCAGGGCCGCTCACAACCGCAGAGCCCTCTAGCGTTTAGCCGAACGTAAGACAGCGGCCAAGTGCCTTCTCAACTAACTTCATTTTCAATCTACGAAGCAAACGAGAGAGGAGGTGCCCCCACACTGACACGAATGGCTCTACTTTAGTTATTTTTCAGGACTTCAGTTCCGCGCGCTTTGTTCGAGAGTGCCGTGGGTAACTTCAAGCTTCTCCCTTACTCTCGCGCTGTGTCTTGTTCAGTGATGCCAACTCTAAGTATTTATCCCTAGATCTAGGGTATCTTAGTGTCGTTTGGGGATTCGGCGTCTTTGTCATGAAATCTAGGGATTTTTGCGAGGTCCTGGAAATGCCTGCTGTGAGCTAATACAATAGTTTGTGCTGCTATTTCTCACTTAAAAGAGCATCGGCATCCAGCGGGGGGGGGGGGGGGGGTAGCGAGAGAGGGTGAAAGCAGGGATAACGCGAAATAATCGTCTGCCGCCCACTCACATGAAAAACGAAACTTTCCTTTGTGAGCGTTCAGCAGGGGCGCGTGTGTAATCTTGAGGGCAGTGTGAATTACAGTTGCTCTGTAAAAGAGCCATTTTGATTGTTAGTGCCTGGAAAAATATGCTTGTTCACGCATGCCAGGTTCCTTTAACGTGCAGTGTTGAAAAGTAAGCTGGGCTTTCTTGTACATTCCAATGTATGCACTAGCTGTGCCTGTCTTTGCGCAGTTACCATGCCAAAATGTTACCATACTGTTCCTAGTCAGGTGGTAAGTTCTAGAGCAGAAGAGCTTACGCATGGTGAACCGAATAGAAAGATAGTGAAAGTGTATGACAAAATATACTTGGCCACATGGGAAGCTGATCATAGTACAGAGCATTGCTGTTGACCAGTGCAAAGGGGCCCTGCACGGGAAGTTGATCCAAAGGGCAGAGCTACCATCTAGCAGTAACATGGGACACTAGCCTTTCTGTTGCAGGTCATGCAACGCTCGTTGCGTACGTCGTCTTTCAGAAATCAAGCGCTACCACGCAAAAGATCACCCATTTCTGTCGGCTCTCCGAAGAGAGCTCGGAATGTAGGCCTTCCACGTACAATTGCTCAACAGAAAATGTGGGGGAAAGAGCGGCAGTTACTGTTAATGCGCTGATTTCTGGCACCAACAAAATTAAGAACGAGTGGGCCGACGGTGAAACTGTGTTTAGACTTTTTATATGTGAACTGGCGAAATTAACGACATGGAAATTACAATCTAGATTTATTCGGGCTCAATCAAGGGTAAAAGTGGAGACCTAGGTTGGCATCACTGGTCTTGTTAAACTGTCCAGTGCGTCGTACGGTTGCTCTGTTGCTGGTGGTCGCGATGAAAGGGACCGTGCATAGCCGGTATTCAACACATGGCGCGTTGCGCAGCAACCGACAGCCGCAGGCGACGGTCCCCGGTGCCGTAGAATGTCGGCCGCGCGGGGCGTTTTCAAAGTGCACGGTAAGCTTCGCCGGTGCGCAGAACGCGTGACACCCTCTAACATCGCTAACTCGCTGCACAAGGTGGAACGGCAAGGTTTTGAGCGCATCTCTCGTCGTCAGTACGTCCCCATTTACTGGTTTGAAATTCCCTGTCCTTGTATTCTGACGTAAGAAGAGTGGTTCGTTAGAAAGGAAATAGGCGCACGTTTCTGCAGACCAATAAAAGGCAGCACGGCTCAGTGCCGTGTGATCGTATAGAAACCTGTAATCACGTACAGTTTCCAATAATCTCCCTATTAGAATCTCCCAGCGATTTAACGAGCGCGCACGGAGCGAAAAGAGGAGGGCGCCGCGGCCGCGGGAGTCAAGCCGACGTATAGCTGCGGCCACCATTCCTGCGTCGCCGATTGGTCACGTTGGCTTGCGGCAGCCGGAGAACGTCGCAGAACCATTCTCTGCACGGCAAAGAAACCTTGACGGGCGCGAGCACAACCGCCCGCGCACGTCAGTCTGAGAACGTCAAACGATGCACGTCAAGCCGCCGTGAGCTAACGTGAACGTGCATTTTTCCCGCTGGCGTGAAAGAGCGCGCGTCAGTCGCCGCTGCGGGGCCTTGCGTAATGTTGCCTAAACTCGAGCAGCAAGGGACGTATGCAACAGATGCTAGTATGAAGGATAAGGTAAATGGGCAAGAAAGAAAAAAACAGAGCAGGTCTTCGTTCTTTCACAGTGACCGTGTTTGATTCCCTGCGGCCGTCGGCTGCTGCGCGACCGCGCTATGTGTTGACAGTTGAATACCGGCTATGCATGGTCCCTTGCACCGCGACAACCAGCAGCGGAGCAACCGTACGACACACTACACATTCTATCAAGCGTGACAAGACACAGCGCGAGGGTGAGGTAGAAGCTTAACTTCACGCAGAGAAGGATTGATGGATGCTATGAGCATCCCATTTTTAACGGGGCCTTGACATATGTGCGCTACAAGGCTCGTAAGAAATTTAAGAACTTTTCTTTTTTTCCCCTTTCTATTTAAGTCGTCTTCATACCTTTACTTCAATTAAATAGATCATACTATAGCAAAAACGTAAATTCATAACGCAGTTCTCTGCCCCTTATGGCAGAAAGTCCTTATTTTACAGGGCACTCTGGAACCAAGCGCGCGGAGCGAGACAGCAGCGCCCCGTTGCGGCCAGGCAGCCGCTCCGGCCGCCGGAGCCGTGGTCCGTTTACTTTCTTGGATGATAGTACATAATGCGTTTGTGTACGCTGTCGACCGTTGTCTTTCACTCTACATGCCTGCGTTCAACGATTTCAGCGTTATTAAACGGGCAGCATTTAAATATCTCTATGGTGTGGCGTCAGCAAGATTACCCTTGAGGTACTATTTGACAACAATTGACGAGGGGCGCATGGCTTTGGGAAAAAAGGTTCCGATAATAAACCATAATTGTCGGCACGCAATGTCAAGATAACTGCGTTATCTTGATATTGCCTTCCCTTTCCCTTCTGCTGCATCCTTGTCCGAACTGCTTTCTTACGAGGAATTACTACCAAGTAGTTCAACTTTCAGTGGTTCTCAACTCGTATATTATACAGCACTTGGAAAGCAAAATTTACAGTATCATGTTGAAAGATTAATTTGGTTTATGCATTCGAAATACGGGGTGAAGGGTTTTACAGTGGTATAAACACTGCAATCAAGTGACAGTTGACTAACAACGAAAGCCTCAGCCTGAAGCCAGTTTCAACTGGCACAGATATTTCCGCGACCGGTAAGGGGCGCCCACACTACCGGCAAAGCAGCTTCCGTTCGCCGTTTGCCGTTCTGAACTCGCCGGGCGACGGCGATAGTCCTCAAAAACGGCAAGTATTCCTCGCCGCAGAGCTTGCCGGAGAATTTGGTGCCGAGACCCAAATTGTCCGGCAGCCGGCGGCCGTTGCCGGCAGCCGGCGGCGATGTGACCAATCAGCGACCGAGGATTGGTTGCTATGACCACACTCGCGAGCCGCCGAAACGGCGTCGTCCGCCTGGCAGCGGTTCGCATTTTTTCTTCGTACCGATCCTCGACTTCGCAAAAGCAAATTTCACACGACGAGCGTTTCAAAGACGTTTGTACCCGTTTTATTAGGGTAAAATAAACGCAGATTACAAATAGATAGACAAATAATGTTCATCAAGAATTTATTTACAAAAAAAGTAGATGAACATTGTAATTGCCCGTGCCGCGATATTGTGCTCGGGGTGCTGGAAACTATTTGCTGTACGCCACCATGCTATTACGAAATTCAGAAGAGCAAGTGATCGGCGGCGTGAAATTAGATTTGAAGACGATCGGACCACAAGAAGCGGCCACCGGTGTGGCGCCGGCAAAAAAGCAAACTGGTCGCTCTAGCCCGCAAGAGACAGCATGCTAGGAGACAGCGCACTAGCCCGTGTGGCACTTACCTTTCAGTGCGCAATCGTGGCTCACACAGACCTACAATACGACACGAACACACAGATGCACGTGGTTTTGTTTTTGCGATCAGCACTTTCCCGCTTGACAACACCACTTACTGTACGCACAGCGCTGTTTTTCAATCAAGTCGAGCCGCAGAACTAAACTTGAACGGTCGTCGATGTTTCGATATATCCAGCTTGGTTCCATTTCAAACATTCGGTGTCGTGCCTAAAGAGTACGCCGATGTCGTAGTAGGAGGCAGCACACCAGGTGATTACATCCACCGTCGTTACGATATATCCGTGTTCGTGCCGTCATCAGGCGCCACAGCTTCACAATTTGTCACACAAAAAAGCAGCCCCGACTATAGTTCGCGGCGTCGACGCATAGACAACGCAAAGCGAGTGAAACGTCGCCTCTACACGATCATGCAGCGACTGTGCGAGACTCGAAGCGCGCACAACGTCGCCGTCTGTTCGTGTCACGTGACTGCCGCGCCGGTGAAACGCGCCGGTGTGCAGTGTGGACAGCGCTCGCTCGGCTGCCGTCTCCAACCTCCGGAGGCCGGCGCGCCGTTACGGCGAGCTTGCCGGTAGTGTGGGCGCCCCTTTACAGAAGTTCCGATGGTCCAGCTTTACCCTTCCTTGTACATTGTTGATCAACTGATGAATAAGTAAGCGAGTCAACCTTTTGTGGTTCTGTGAGTGCACAGTCATCAAAGCCGCTCTTAGATTTACAGTTTTATTAACTACCCTTTAGCTGTGCCTCACTGTTTGCGTGAATGTCACACAAAACCAGAAGTTTCCCGAGGAACTAAAATTAGGAGGTGGGTCTACACTTCAGTGGGAGGTGCAAACACCCCATACCGTGAATTTTTTACGAACTTTTAGAAATGAACGGGGTCGTTTTAGAAAAAACAACGGTACGTGAACACCTCCCCTGGGGGGTCTGTAAGGAAATCTCCGCTCAAAACGGGCCCTTCTGGGCTACATAGCAGTTCAAGGAAACAGCACTCAGTACACATTCGAACCTAAAGTACGAGCAAATGCTAGCCAAATAGCACTAATGGGATCTGAGTATACCTCTTCTCTAAACTGTGTAAGCATACCTATTAAAACTTCATGTCGTACATTAGACCTCTTGTCTGGAACTGATTTTATTATTTGCCATATTTGCCATATTTCTGTGAGTGAGCCTCACACGCAAAACTAGTTCGTTGCACAAATGCAACAGTGCTTTGGGGACGAAATTTCTGTTCTTACATAAGATAAGCCCTTTAATAGACCAGCAAAATTCATTCACTGCGGCTAGGAATGACCTTTTGAAACGCATGGCAAAGTACACAGCCTGTTTCACAAAATACTGCCTGAAGTTTTATGCACAGCCTTCCTTCTGATCTTATAATCAAACTGTACTTGGGAGAAGTGTCATGGCTGCTGTTCTCCATGTGACCACAACATGCCATGCCTGTTTTAACAAAGGGTCAAGAACAAAATTTTCTTGCAAAAGTTTCCACAGTGTAGCTTTCTAGGAGACAGTATTATGTCTTACTGCAGCGTTCCCTGCCATTGCTGTGCAAAATAATGTTCACATTTACAACGAACTGCACTCAGAGAAAGGAAGAAATTAGGTCCTCGGACACGCTACTGATGGCTTGTTCTCCAGCGTGTTATACGCAATACTCGATACAAACACGGACACGCGCTTACAGAAGCATACCATGTGACAGTCACTATCGATTAACACGAGGAAAGGGGTCAAGGGCTCGTTTATTTGTTAGAAACTACTCAATGAGCCAACAGAAATTAAAGCCTCGGAAAGCATAGGGGATGTTAATTGTAGTATCGTAATGGTGGAGTAAGTAGAATGGAATTAAAGTGGACGAAAAGACAAACCTGCCTTCGGTGGGAACCGAACCGACGACCTTCGGATAAAGCATCCGATGCTTATGGCAAGGTCGTGGGTTCGGTTTCCACCGAAGGGAGGTTTGCCTTTCCATCCACTTTTAATTCCTCTCTGCTTACTCCGCGTTTTCAATACTACAATTACCTATCCTTATGCTTTCCTAGGCTCTTTGTCAGTTGGCTCATTAAGTAGTCACTACCGAAGGAATTCTAAGCCGGCACGTTTCCCTTTCACTGGTTATTTCATGTATCAAAAATCACTTGTGCAGCCAATGTTGTACTGGTGCAACTTACCACACACTATTGCTGCATTTCTGTGTACAGTGTACAGCCCTTCACCTGGTGAGCTTGTAAACTGTTTGTGGTGACGGATGGCATTAAGGAAGACCTCTCGTCACTGTGGCGACTTTTGAGCTTCTTGCGGCTTGGTAGGGGTAGCTTGAAAACTAAGAATCCTTTTGTTGTCTATTGTCCTGAATAAAAAGAATAAATGAGGTCACGAAGAAGCCATAAAAGGAAATGGTGAATCAAAACCTGGTCTAATAAATAAGCGAATAAAAGCCACAAATTAAATTTCCACTAACATACCGTGTGAGGATTTCGGTCCCTGAGGTTACTTAAAGTGACAGTCTAATCTTTGCTGACTTGAGGTAGGTCCAAAGCTAACAGCATCCAGATGTGTGCACATATGGGCAGCTTATTGAAGGCTTCGGTCGATAAACAAAAAAGAAAGAAGTACCATGGTTACTACGGTAGAAGCATGGATAACTTAGCGATTCATGTCTGACAGTGCATACAAAAATGCTGTAACGATAAGTAGTGTCAAATGAGTTTGGCGGAAACCTGCAAGGTGGAGTAACGTTTATGAAAGGGAAAATTAGCGTCCACCCGTTTTGTAGCACAAGGCTACAAGGAAATCCATACGGATTTCACATAAATGAACGCTTCCTATTTGCCGAAAAATTCGTCCTGGTCCGGGATTCGAACCCGTGACCACCGCCTATCCGGGGCGTTCGCCCTGCCAACTGAGCTAACCAGGAGGCTAGCGATTGACAGCGCGAGGGCGAATCTATCGACAACTCGAAGCCCAAGGGCGTCAATATATGTCAAATGAGTTTTGCGGAAACCCGCAAGGTTGAGTATCGTCTATGAAAGGGAAAATTAGCGTCCACCCGTTTTGTAGCACAAGGCTACAAGGAAATCCATACGGATTTCACATAAATGAACGCTTCCTAGTTGCCGAAAAATTCGTCCTGGTCCGGGATTCCAACCCCTGACAAACGCCTATCCGGGGCGTTCGCTCTGCCAACTGAGCTAACCAGGAGGCTAGCGATTGACAGCGCGAGAGCGAATCTATCGACAACTCGACGCCCAAGGGCGTCAATATATGTCAAATGAGTTCTGCGGAAACCCGCAAGGTGGAGTAACGTTTATGAAAGGGAAAATTAGCATCCACCCGTTTTGTAGCACAAGGCTACAAGGAAGTCCATACGGATTTTTCAGAAAAGAAAGCTTCCTAGTTGCTGAAAAATTCGTCCTGGTCCGGGGTTCGAACCCGGGCCCTTTTATAAACGTTACTCCACCTTGCGGGTTTCCGCAGAACTCATTTCACATATATTGACGCCCTTGGGCTTCGAGTTGTCAGTAGATTTGCCCTCGCGCTGTCAATCGCTAGCCTCCTGGTTAGCTCAGTTGGCAGAGCGAACGCCCCCGGATAGGCGTTGGTCCCGGGTTCGAATCCCGGACCAGGACGAATTTTTCGGCAACTAGGAAGCGTTCATTTATGAGAAATCCGTATGGATTTCCTTGTAGCCTTGTGCTACAAAACGGGTGGATGCTAATTTTTCCTTTCATAAGTAGTGTGTGCGCAACGTTCAGTGGCAGTGCCTTTTTGTGTGCTGTGCTTAGCCAAGCCTTGATCAAGGGATATTTCTTTCTTTAATGTGCAAGTAAATTGTCCCACTGCATAAACCTGCAGTATTAACAATCACGAGCTTATTTTTGATACAGAAATATAGAAATCCTTCCTGATAGGCAGCACATAACATTTGCCTCTAACATATCATGCACGTACTACGTACATTTCCTGCTGCAGGCTCATTTGGCAGAGAGAGGTAAAGCTTATGCTGTGGTCTGTAACTGTTGTTTCACGGTAGCGATGTCTTATTCATTTGTGAGATATTAAAATAAGCATGTTCATACAATATCATTGGTAATCAAAAGCCGCGCTTCTGATTAGCCGGACAAGTAATACAACTTAGTGAAATGTATTATCTAGCCGTTTTGCATGCAATAGCCGTGTTACACGGGCACTTTTGATGGCAATCCGGAGTGATCCCGATTGAGTTTGCCGCTGGCGTTAGCCAAGTCGTGATATCGCTTCCAGATCGCCATCGTCAAGATTAGTATCGGGCCTGATCACGCTCAAGAATAACCACACAGCAGCAGCTGAGCACCATTGAGCCTAATCTAAATCTGCCCTGATCGCGATCAAATGTGCGCGAATGACACAGGTGTAACAATAAACAGTGTTGATGATGCACATTAGCACAATTTTACTCACCTGTGCTTATGTCCGCATGCATAGTCAATCCGTTTTTCTAGGTTGTCTTCGGGTACAGTGTGCTTAGTTCCGGCAGTGAATATTTCACGCGAAAGCTATGCAACCGTTATGCCAGTGAATTGTCGCGGCTGGCGAAATTCACCGTTGTTAGGCACGTTCGCTTTGTGGCAGCGGCTATCTAAGCAAGGTAACGTGAAAAGCTACGTGGTCAAAGGAAGTGACCGCGGTACAGTATTAATCAAACAAGCGGCCGAAACGCAGTCGGTCGCGGGATCGCCTCCCGGCCGCGGCGGCTGCATTTCGATGGAGGCGAAATGATGAGGCCCGTGTGCTGTGCGATGTCAGTGCACGTTAAAGAATCCCAGGTGGTCGAAATTTCCGGAGACCTCCACTACGGCGTCTCTCATAATCAGAGCTGGTTTTGGGACGTTAAACCCCACAAAACAACAAACGCAGTCGATACCAATGGGCTACTTCTCATCGTGCGTTAGTGTAATCTGAAAACTTAGACTCACGTCAGTTATCCTTATAGTCCAAGAAAAACATATCCGTATTTACTCTAAGGAAAACGACACTGTAATCAGGCTTATCAGATACTTTCAATACCTTTTGATACCAAAATTTTAGCTCACGTTGGGCGCCCTTAGCCGAGAACGTGCGAACTAAAGTATCCGACCGCTAAAGGAGGAGTTCGTAGCCCCACTTTGCGCGCAACTCGATGGAACGCGCCTCAGTTAATTTTTTTTCGCCATCTGCGGCGATCGTGGAAGCTTCACACTTTCTCAGGCCTCGTGTGTTACCTTCAAAAGCGCCTGGAATTTTAGGGGCGGAATTTTAGGGGCGAAGCTCCTTAAGGCGTGGGTCATACGTCCCCGATGTATGTAGTTGTAGGTAGCCACCTCTCGTTTAGTTCTTGGAATGTCCGCTAGATGGCGGTACTTGTATATGAGCGCTGGAGGTGCCGCTGCTCTCCGATTAGCTGCTGCGAGGGGCTGCGCCGGGAGCGCTCCTCTCATTCTCCTGGATCGTCGCCGTACGCGTCGGATCACGCTTCATGGACCATGGACGAAGAGAAAAAAAATTCCGAACGTTGTGTCCGAAGCGCGGAATCGAACCAGGGACCCCTCGCTTCCGAACGCGCGGAGCTAGCCACTACGCCACGAAGCGCACATGGACACATGCACCACGATGACAGTAAACACCCAATATTAACGAAAGACTGCGCGTTTTTAACGCGTTTGTGCTAGCGCGTTACGACCCGTGTAAGAAGCTGGTGTAAGACGCTGAGGCCTCTCCGCCTTTTACTCTCTCAGCAGTCATGTGATGGCGTCGGCAAACGCGGTGCGCGTTCCGGCCTGTGTAAGGGGCTGCGTGAGACGTCTTTACACGATGATCGACTGGGCGAATTGCATGGAAGATTCACGGTTTACCGATGATTCCCTCCGGAGCTTCGCCCACTCATCATCATTCACCCCGTGAATATGCTGCGATTTTTTTCGGTCTAAGGAACCATAGAAAAGGTAGTCCGCTCCCTAGCAACGTTAAGAAGCGAAATGCCGACAGCCCGCCTCACAAACAGCCGTCATTCTACTTTCACACGAGACCTATATTTTTACCTACTCAACTAACTACGAAAACAAGAAGTTTACACAATGAGTTTGCCTTGTTCAGACCATTATCGTATTCTACTGGCGCTATAGTGAACTACAATGTGTTCTAGTCGACTGTACTACCGTGCCCGCCGGACAAGAAAGCGGCGGGCACACTATAGCATGATGCTACTTAAAAAAACAGCAGTTGGCAACAAAGGCCGATGGACCGTGCACGTTAGTGTTACTCCGCCAGCGCAACACAGAAGCAAAGTCGTCTTCATGAGACCTTTTCAAAATGGCGCCGCGTTTATGCCTTCGGCACCTGCGGAGCGTCTGCTGTCCTTCGGGTCCTTTCATCGGTAATAGAAGCCTTGATGTGCTCGTGAAAAGCGTGGACAAAAATGTGTGGTGTGTCAGTGTTTCCATCTCGAAAAGGCCGCGGTACAGTTTATTTCGCTTCCGAGATGGTTTTATGTGTGAAACTTTAATGAACTGTGTTGAGAATCTCGGGTGGTGGAGCTTGTGGCGAGCCGAGTTTTTGCATTGCGCGCGCTTGATTTCCCCTCAATAAAGAATTTTCCTTTCCATTTTCCACTCTAATAAACAAATGAATATATGAGCGCTTATGCATGTATCCATTATTGTTGCCATCCTCGCCTTATTTTGCTTACATGGAAAGTTCAAAGAAGGAACTATTTGAGGCTTCGTGAAGGTACAGTGGCTGGTGGTTATAAGGCCGTGGGAGGGGCTTCACTGCAGACTTAGCTCCAAGAGTAGCCAGAGGCAGCTCCACCGGAGTTTCACACTGCGACACCCGTGGTCCCCGCGCCAGACAGATCCTTATGCGACTACGTCATCTTTTTACAATCCTGCTTCACGCCCGCTGTGGGGAATTGGCATGAATTTGGCGGGTTTAGGAATACTTAAGTAAAAGTTAACCTATGCCTAGGAAGGATGAGTTAAACAAAACACCTAAGAGCGCGATGATAATGATTCAAAATAAAATACGTACATGAAATGAAGATCACTACAATTTTGTTCTACTGGTTTGTTTAGACATATTGTGACCATGCAGTCACCACCGAGTATTTATTAGGCCTGGATGATGCGGGGAAACGGCCGTGCCCCAAACAGCAGCACAGCTGAGACTCAAGGTGACAACCCACAATCGATGAAGAAGAAACCTATGTGACGATGATTAGGTGCAGATGAAGAAGAACGGAGCATTAAGTGCCCACACTAATTTCCCCGGCCCGAGAGCTGCCACCCCGGCCGCAGCTTAAAGGGACGGAGACCGCCTTGCGATAGGGTTCATGCTGGAAACGTGAACGATTTCTGTAGAGGGACAGCGACTGTCAGTTGGAGCTACAACAGGTGTCACACGACAATTTACATGAGACGTCTGCGCCAAGACAATGTAGGGGACGATGAAACATAAGCCAAGAACCCGGATTGGTGTCCTGAAGAGCTGTTCATCACCTGGGCGGGAAAATACCACAAAACGACAGGCGTCACAGCAATTCTTGCGATCCTGTTGACTTGCTTCGGTGTTCATGCGGGCGAGCTGTCCAGAAGGATGGATACGGGGACTTATTCCTCAGAAGACGAAGAGTCTTTGATGGGCCCAACGAAGAAAGTTGCTTCAAGGAAGGAAGAGGGAGAGCGGTCATAGACAAAATAGAAGGGTGAGTAACCGTTTGTGCGTTTGATGGGGTATTGCACGCTAAGGTCATGAAGGATAAAATTGTGTCCCAGTTCTTGCGGTCCGGTCATATGTACATGGTAATCACTTCAGAAAGCGTTCGATGGAATCGCTCGGTCAAGCCGTTGGTCTGCGTATGATAACTGGATATTGTCACCCAGAGGCTCTGAGGACCTCGTCTACCAGTTGCTACAGCAACGCTTTTCCGCGGTAGCTCAGGATGACGCAAGGAGCACCGTGACGCAGAATTATGGCGTGGAGTATAAATTCATCTACCTAGGAAGCTGAAGCGGAACTCACGCACGCTGTTTCGCAGTAGCGTGTCAAGTGGTCAACGGCTGTGAAGATCCATGGTTGACCAATCGGCGTCACCGGAAGAGGACCGTACAGATCAACACCAGCGACTTCCAATGGTTGCGAGGGGCATGGAACCGGCTTAAGTTGTCCGCCCGGAGCATATGTAGGGAACTTTCGACGTTGGCAAAGTGTGCAGGAAGCCACATACCGCGCCACATTATTGGACAAGTCAGGCCACTAGAACTGAGGTTTCCTTCGGTCGTAGGTTTTTTGAACCCCAAGGTGACCAGCAGTCATGTCGTCGTAAGCGGCTCTGAGGACGTGGGCCCGAAGAGAGCGATGCGGAACAGGCACCCAGCTTTGACCGTCGGGGTGGTAGACTTGTTTCAAAAGGCGAGGAGGAGCGCTCTGACAACTCCCGCGGCCGCGCCTCCCTCTTCTCCAAGTGTGTGCCAGGCGGCGTGGAGCGCGCACGCTCATACTCTGATGTGTGGAGCTGTCGAACAATTGTGCATGTTGTGGGCTAACCTGGCGTTTTTTTTTTCCTCTTTTATGATGATGATGATGATTGTGGTTCGGTAAGGAAAGGACGCTAATTTCTGCAGCCCATGTAGGGAGCACGGCTAAGCGTCCGTGGGGGTGGGGGAAAGGGAGTGAAAGAGATAGAGAGGAGAGAAAGGCCGTAGTGGAGGGCTCCGGAAATTTAGACCACCTAGGGTTCTTTAACGTGCACTGAAGATGCACAGTACACGGGCCTCTGGCATTTTCACCTCCATCGAAAATGCGACCGCCGCGGCCGGGATCGAACCCCCGTATTTTGGGTGATTATGGGCGAAGCTCCTTAGGGTGTGGGTCGTTCCCTCCTCTGTAGTAGTATGTATGTAGCCACCTCGCGCCGCCGGGAGGCTCGCGCGCGTCCTCAATGCGTGCCTCCCGGCGCGCGAGCTCTCTCCCTCTTCCATCTGCTGTCTTGTGAGAGAGAGAGAGACAGAGAGAGAGAGAGCGAAAGGCGCGCGTTGACTATGGAAACGCTCTTTCTTCGATGAACGTTCTACCAGCTCGCAAAGAAGGAGAACGCGCCCTCACCCGCGAGAGACAGCGTTTGCGCAGACAGCGTCTTCTAGCGAGTTCCTTGATTGAAAAATACCGACTGCTCGCGCTGGAGAACCGTTCACCGGCCACCCATATATATATATAGGCACTGGATCTTGACTTGCAATCAAGTGCCGGTGGGATATTTCACTTGTGCGTAGTTGAACCATAAGGATTCGTAGCGTGCGCGTTAACTAAATTAATCCGGAACTCGGCACGATCTACGATGAACCTCCAGAGCTTCGCCCACTCATCATCATTCACACCCGTGGATTTGCGTGGATTTTTTTTTTTGTGGTTCCAGACAACATATAAGGTCGACAGAAAGGCAGCCGTGCAGTTTTCACGCTTGTGATAACTATATTGTAGGCACTGATTCGGAGTTCGTCTTCATCACCTGTACAAAACCATCATCAGTCATCGTCTCGTGTGTCTTATTCGTGGGTGCCATCTTGGTTTTCACGGAATAAAGCGTTCCCTGAACCGTGGTATTTCAAGGGGTGGAAGTGCTTTAAGATCCCTTCGCCCTCTCGCCTTTTCAACATCTCTCCTGGAGCTACGTTCAGGACGCCGCTTACGCCAGCAGCCCACGATGTCGCAAGACGAGCCCGCAGCGTCCTCCCGCTCAGAACAAGCCCCAACCGCCCCTCCTCCTCCCAGCAATGCCAACAACCGTCACCGCGATCCGGAAATCTTCTCCGGCCTGCCTGGTGAGGACGTCGAAGACTGGCTAGACAACTATGACCGGGTGAGCGCATACAACTGGAACGAGCCGTCGAAACTAACCAACGTGCCGTTCTACGTGTCCCAAGTAGCCAAGACATGGCTCCTAAATCATGAGAGCGACTTCCGTGACTGGCCTTCTTTCAAGGAACAGCTGCGGCGGATTTTTGGCACGCCCACGGTTCGCTCGGAGGTCGCGAAGAAAAAGCTGTCTGAGCGCGTCCAACATTACGGCGAGTCGTACACCTCGTATATTGAGGACATTCTTGCGCTTTGCCGCCGTGTCGACAATGCCATGCGCGAAAGTGACCGCGTGCGACATCTCCTTAAAGGCATAGGGCCTACTGCTTTCAACGCCCTCGCTGCGCAGAACACGTCGACGGTGTCGGAAGTCATCTCCGTGTGTCAACGCCTCGATGCCCTGCAGTCTGTTCGCTTGCGATCGGACTTTTCAGACAACCCCTTGGCAAACAGCATGGAGCTCCGATCCATCATACGAGCAATAATCCGTGAGGAATTGCAAGACTACGGCTCGCCACCTAGCAACAGCGCTCACGTCCAACCTGTGTATACCGACTTGCGTGGCATTATTAAAGAAGAGTTGTCATCCCTTCACAGCCCCCACCATTCTACCGCCTCTGTTTGTACACAGCCGGCCTCGTACGCACAGGTTACTGCAATGCCTCCTGCACCATCTCCAAGTCCAGATCCTGTGCCTGTTCACGACCACCTGGCACCCTTATCCGCCCGAGCACCGAATCCACCTTACTATTCTGCCTGGCGTTCCTCGCGGCCCACATGTTATTACTGTGGCTTTCGAGGCCACATCTCCCGGTTTTGCCGTCGCCGTTAGCAAGACGAACGTCGTGGTTATGCCGCCTTTGAACGCGATGAGCCACCACCTCGCTTTCGCAACCGTTCTGTCGACAATGCTGCACCTCGCCGATCTCCATCTCCGCCCGACTTCTCCAACAACCGTGCCTCGAGACGCCGCTCCCCATCACCACTCCGGCGCTCTGTTTCTCCACTCCGGCCTGTGTCGCAACTCCCTGTGCAACGATCGGAAAACTAACCAATGCAGTTTTTGGAGGGAAAGCTGCATCGCCTCAATATGTTTCAAGTCCTCCTCAACGCCCGTCGAACATGTTATTGGTGTCTGTGCAAGGTGCTCAATTATTAGCTTTGGTAGACACGGGTGCTTCTATTTCTGTTATGCGTGCGGACCTGTGTTCTCGTTTGCGAAAAGTGAAGACGCCTTACATGGGTTCGTCCTTGACTGGAGCTAACGGAGCAAGCATTCGGCCATCCGCCCAATGCACAGCGCGTGTCTTCATTGATGGTATCCGTCATCCCATAACGTTCGCAGTTTTACTTCCGTGCGCTCATGAACTCATTTTGGGCTGGGACTTCCTCTCGTCAGCGTCCGCTTTAATCTCCTGTCGCTAGCGTGTAGTCCATATCACAGAGACCGATCATTGTAACGGAGGTATCGACGAGCAACGATTGCGTTTTTTTACAGCCGCAGATTCGGTGATGCCTCCCGCTCAAGAACAGCTCATCACACTTTTATCTACCAATATTTCGAATGGCGACGTGTTCATCACTCCCTACGGTCGCTGTCTTGCCCGTGGAATCGCGTTCGCTTCCAGCCTTGTGCGCTTCCAGGAAAACTCTGCAGCAATCATTCGTTTGAATACGACCGCTGAGACCATCCTCCTACCTCAACGCTGACTTGTTATGTAGATACCCAACCAGTCTCTCTGGTTGCTCTTGACGCCTCCCAAGCGCGGCCTCAGCAAGGCAAATCTCCTGATTCATCCGCCCTTGTTTCCGCCATAAGCCCTCATTTAACCGCTCCCCAGCGTGAAGCGTTGCTAAAATTGCTGACGAAGCATCAGGCCTCCTTCGACACCAACACTTCATCACTCGGACAGACCTCCGTTGCGTCTCATCGTATCGTCACTGATGGTCAGACTATTGTTCGTCGCCGTCCCTACCGAGTCTCTCCGACAGAACGCAAACTCATCGAGGAGAACGTCGCCGATATGCTACAACGAAACATCCTATGTCCCTCCGCGAGTTCTTGGTCATCTCCCGTTGTATTAGTACAGAAGAAGGACGGGTCGGTACGATTTTGTGTCGATTACCGCGGGCTCAACAAGATCACCCGCAAGGATGTATATCCCATGCCCCGTATAGATGACGCACTTGATTCTTTGCAAGGCGCGCAATACTTCTCCAGCCTTGACCTTCGCTCCGGGTATTGGCAAATTCCAATGCACGAAGCGGACAAAGAGAAGACCGCTTTTTCTACTCCGGACGGTCTTTACGAGTTTAACGTAATGCCTTTCGGCTTATGTAATGCTTCCGCCACTTTTGAACGGATGATAGACACAGTTCTTCGAGGACTCAAGTGGAAAACTTGTCGATGCTACCTCGACGACATCGTGGTGTTTTCCTCGACCTTCCCTGATCATCTGCAACGCCTGGACGAAGTGGTCACGTGCCTTTCCAATGCCGGCCTTCAAATAAACACGAAGAAGTGCCGCTTCGCTAGCACGACGATCAAAGTTCTGGGTCATCTTGTTAGCAAAGACAGCATCCAACCTGACCCGGACAAAATTTCTGTTGAACTTTCCACGCCCACTTCGTGCAAAAGAACTGCGCAGCTTCCTTGGCCTCGCGTCATATTTTCGACGTTTCATCCGGAATTTTGCCAGCATTGCACCGCCCCTCCACAAACTTCAGTCTAGTACAGCTTCCTTCGATTGGAACTATCAATGCGAAGCCTCGTTCGAAGAACTCAAGCGCGCACTCACCTCGCCACCCGTTCTTCGTCACTTCAACGACAAGGCGCCCACATTGTTGCACACCGACGCCAGTGGTCAAGGAATTGGTGCCGTACTGCTGCAACGCGACCGGGAATCTTGCGAGAAGGTTGTTGCGTATGCAAGCCGCGTTTTGACTACCGCGGAACAGAAGTACTCCATAACCGAACAAGAGTGTTTGGCTGTTGTGTGGTCCCTACAAAAATTTCGTCCTTACCTCCACGGTCGACATTTCACTGTTGTGACCGACCATCATGCTCTGTGCTGGTTGTCGACACTCAAAAACTTGTCTGGACGCCTTGGCCGTTGGATCCTCTGATTACAAGCCTATGACTTCGATGTCATCTACAAAACTGGAAGAAAGCACCAAGACGCGGACGCTCTTTCACGCTGCCCGCTGCCGCCATCAACGGAGCACATCACATCACTTCATCAAATTGGCCGCGCTGAGGATGCATCGTCGATTAGTACTATCTCTTCCGGTACTCCATCCAAACGCCCTTCAGTGCTTTCTACTCACCAGCGTGCCGACTCTTACTGCAATGGCGTCATCAGTCGGCTTACAGGTGTTTCATTCCCGCCAAATGCAAGGCTACGAAAACAGCTCAAGCTATTCATGTTCGAAGATGACGTACTCTACCGCTATATTTTTCACCCGGAGGGCCATCGATGGGTTCCTGTTGCACCGCAGTCTCTTCGTGCTGAAGTTTTGCAGGCTTCACACGACGACCCTACGTCGGGACACTTGGCTTACCACAAGACCCACGAACGCATACGGGGCCGATTCTTCTGGCCAGGTCTTTCCACGAGCGTCGCTAGATATATTTCCTCGTGCGAGCTCTGCCAACGCCGCAAGCGGCCTACTACTGCTCCGGTCGGAACTCTCCAACCACTTCCTTGTCCAGCAGACCCGTTTTCCGTCGTCGGAATTGACCTTTTCGGACCTCTCCTAACTACTACTACCGGCAACCGATGGATCACCACTGCTGTCGACCATTTGACCCGGTACGCTGAAACAGCCGCTGTCCCCTCAGCCACGGCTTCGGAGGCAGCAAGCTTCTTCTTAAAAGCCATTTACCTGCGCCATGGGGCCCCTCGCGTACTTTTGAGTGACCGAGGCAAGGCATTTATTTCAAGCACACTTCATGAAGTTCTTCACGCCTCCAACACCGTGCATAAAACAACGTCCAGCTACCACCCTCAAAAAAATGGTCTAACGGAGCGCTTTCACCGGACCCTGTGCGACATGTTGTCTATGTACAACCAACCTGACCATCGTAACTGGGATGCCATTCTCCCATTTGTCACATTTGCATACAACACCGCTGTTCAACGTACGACAGGGTACTCTCCGTTTTTCCTGGTATACGGCCGTCAACCAACCTCATCACTGGACGTTTCTTTTTTCTCTGGCCCCGTCAACCCTTCACCATTTATTTGCGACCAGTTTGTGTTTCGCCTTCCCCAATGCCGCCGTCGCGCCCGGATGAACACCGAAGCTAGTCAAGACGACCGCAAACTTCGCTACGATGCCGCTCACCGCGTCGTCGTCTACCGCCCGGGTGACGATGTACTATTGTGGACTCCCGCACGCACACCCGGTTTATGTGAAAAGCTCGAATCTCGTTATATTGGCCCCTAGAAAGTCATCGAGCAGACCTCGCCTGTGAACTACCGAGTTACACCTGTTCATGCTCCCACTGACCGACGCTGCCGCGGAACAGAAATCGTGCATGTCTCCCGCCTTAAACCCTTTCATCTGCGTTCCACTGTCTAACTCGCGGCCAGGTTGGCCGCTTCCGTCCACGGGGGAATTAGTGTAGGCACTGATTCGGACTTCGTCTTCATCACCTGTACAAAACCATCATCAGTCATCGTCTCGTGTGTCTTCTTCGTGGGTGCCATCTTGGTTTTCACGGAATAAAGCGTTCCCTGAACCGTGGTATTTCAATATACAGGAAACGGAATCTTTTGAACCAGACGCGGAGAGTTCGCAGTCGGGTACCCTTCAAGTTGTACGTTTTCCTCTTAACAAGGAACACCGGCATTACATGCTTAAACGAGAAAAGCTCTGTACACCGAGAAGTTCTCGGGAATATCGGAGCCTTATAACTGCTGGCGAACACACCGACGCTCAACCTCTGCTATGACCGCAAGAAGCCTGCTCGACAAGTCCTGCAACGATAAGTCACCTCGGCTAAGAAAAACGGCAAATGAGTACTTTTTAAAATGACCGAATAGTGATTCTCCAACAACTCCGACTTAGCTTTACCCATTACAGGGTGAACTTTGCAGCAACAGTGCACTGAGTAGACTAGAGCAACAACAAAAAGTTCACCTTTGAGGCTGATCATGGGTTTCGAGCATGGGCGCGTGGTGCTTGATATCGAGTGCCGCGATTTGCCTCACAGGTGGCAGGAACTCCAGCTATCTTTCACTGTTAGGTGTGATTAAAAAAAAGGAAGGGGGAAGCGGGGTTTCTGCAATATCTCGCCTGCAGACTCCGCCTAGCCTTTCGCCAGAGCCGACGGCTGATCCTCGTGTTCCTTATCACCGTCGTTCCCGCCTCCACGTTCCTTTCTCGTGACACAAACACTTGTCGCTTCTCAAACATGTTATTGAGTGAAAGAAAAAAAAAGAAACGGAGAAAAAAAGCAGAAACCACCCGGGGAATGTAACCGAAACCAACCACCGCGTGCCTACAGACGACCGCATTAGCCCCCGCACCCCCCGCAAAAATACAACCGAGGAAAAGAAAGTTCATTGTATCCTCAGAGGTGCTCCTGCTCGGCAGAATGCACGAAAACCTGTCTGCGCTTTGCAAACAGAAAGAGCTAAACGTAAACATACGGCACCAGTGTACTTTCGCAGAGTCCTTTGTTAAAATCGATGACTATCACAGGCTCAAAACTTGTTAGGGCGTTGCACAAACTCATTTCCTATATACAGAGCCCCAATTCAGGCGAAACTGAGCGCGCCAGAACTAAAAAGACGACGAAAACTGTATCCAGTCCCATAACGACCATGCAAAAGCGACCATTTGCACAAGCCAGGCGGGTTGCCAGATCGGAGACGGCTCCGCCCGCTAGGTAACATGGCGGCGCCCACGAGAAAACGGTCTATACACAATCTTCAAGTCCTATTCTTGCCGACGAAGAATCCAATGATCGAGGAGTCCGAAGAAGTTCTTGAGCGCCTAAAGCTAGCATAAAGCATTACGGTCCATGAGGACTGTAAAATGGTGGCCGTGAAGCTAAGGTCGGAACTTCTAGAGTGACTAAATGAGAGCTAGGCATTCCTGCTCAGTGATGGTATCATTTTTTTCGGCGTTTGTCAGTACGCGGATTCCGTACGTGACGACCTTTTCACGTGAAGACTCGTCGCGCTGTGACATAATACCATCAATGCCGTGACCGCTTGCGTTGGTATGCAAGAGTGTATGAGCGGCTTCATTGAAGTGTCGAAGTACTGGTTCAGACGTAAGTTCGCGCTTAAGATGTGCGAACGCCGATTCACATTCTGGAGACGATGAAAAGGGAACACCACCTGCAAGTAAATTGTGCAGAGGTGAAGCGATGGAGGCGAAGCATCGAATGAATCTTCAAAATAAGATGCGAGACCCAAGAAAGTTCGCAAATCTGTGGCCTTTTCAGGACGAGGGAAGTGCACAAATGCCAAAATCTTGCCAGGGTTAGGACGAATGTCGTCTTTGTTCAAAATATGGCATAGTAACATGATGCTCTTCGCAAAACGACACTTTTTGGTGCTCGGCTAAAGGGGTCGGCGAGACACGTGAAAATTTTCTCCAGACGTTGCAAGTGCTGCAAGAACGCTGATGAAAAAATGACGATATCGTTCAAATAGCACAAGCAAGTCTTCTACTTCAAGCCACGGAGAACGGTTTCAGTCATGCGCTCGAATGTTGCGGGAGCATTGCAGAGGCCGAATGGCGTGACTCTGAACTCGTAGAGGCCATCTAGAGTAGAAGACGCCGTCTTTTCTTTATTATCCTCATCCATAGGCATCTGCCAGCAGCCCGACCGTAGATCAAGACTTGGGAAATGAGAAGTGTTCGGCACCCTGCAGGAAATCCAAGGCATCATCCTTGCGCGTTATCTTGTTGAATGCGCGGTAATCCACGCAGAATCGCACAAAGTCATCTTTTTCTGATACGAAAACAGGGGATGACCAAGGACTGGTATATGGACGTATTATATTTCGTTGTAACATGCTGACGACGTTTTCTCCGATGATTTTTCCTTCTGCGAGCGATACGCGATACGGTCGACGACGCACGAGGGATCTTCCGTCTGTCTCTATGCAATGTGTGGTAAGTGGAGTCTCTCCCAATGAAGCCGAGTGCCCGTCACGCAATGATTTACGTTTTTGCAGTAAAGCTAGTAACTGTTGTGACTCTATAGGCACCAGGAGGGAGCTAATGGAAGTGGAAAGAGCCGAGGGTGAGGCAGAGCGTGCAAGAGAAAGAGCTGCAGATTAAGCTGCCTCGAGAGAAACCACAGAGAGAGACTCAGATTCAGTGATGCAAGCTAGTTAATAGCGCCTTTAGGATTAAGCACCTTTTTGGATGTCGGATTTATCGTGCAGAGACGTGCAGAGCCATTCTCAAACCGAACCAGGCCTGTGGCGAAAGCAATGCCTCTTATTAGCCAGCGTGCAGATGGAAGTTCGAGCACGTCACCTGTGTCAATTATATCAGACGTGATGGCAACAGTCCGCTGATGGCCAAGAGTTGTCTCAGTGTCTGCTGCCGCAAGCAAACGAAGAGGTGCGTCATTTCCAGAGTCTTGTGCATGAAGTGAATCGGTGGTGTCGTCGATATGAATAACACGTTCCCGGCAGCGGATGTAAGTAGATGGTGCAGAAAGAAAATCCCAGTTTAATGTGAGCTGCTGCGCGCACGAACGCAGCACTGCGAACTTTCTGTGTTGCAGAATTCCATTGCTGTAAACACGAGCGGTGCACATAGCAGAAGGTTAGAATGGCGTCCCCTTGAGCATAAAATAGTGTAGGGCCATTGTAGGGGGTACTGACTCTACGCATACAGGAACGCAAATCGCGACGTATAATTGATACACAAGAACCTGTGTCAACCGAAGCTTCCATACGAACACCTTCCACTACAACCAAAACCACATTACACGGGCGTGCTGGAGGAATTTCTGTATTTTCGTGCTAGGCAGGTTTCCTCCAAAAGCTGCGTAAGTCAGTTTTCCTGGCGGCGATCGGCGAAATGAGATGTTGATCGCAGGAGCGACGTAGAACGACAAAGTGGTGACGGTCAGCGGCGTCTGGCGGGACGGTATATAGTTAGGAGTCGTGTCGCACGTTGCACTTGGCGACGCAGAGTGGGTGGGAGGCAGATGATAGGGACGGCATTGGACGGAGCCGCCTAGAGAAAATTCTTCCCGTTTGGATGCGTCATATCCGCGGCGCTCATCTTCCTGACGCTTACGGCAGAAACGTGCAATATGGCCACGATAGCCACGGTAATAGCATATTGTCCGAGCCCTACGCCATTGCAGATAGGACCGAGCGCTATGTGCGACCCTTGAAATGGAAGCCAGGTGGCCTGGCGTCGGTTGCTGAGGCGCCAGTTGCTGAGGCATCGGTTCTATGATGATTTGTGGCACCGCAGCAATCTGCGCGTATGCAGACGGGGTCCTCGGGTTTAGGGCTCCGTGTAAGCAGCACCAGCCAATGACGCCTATTCCTCCTTTACGACGTCTCGCAAGGAGGCACTGGAGGCGAATTGAGGACCAAGGCAGCACGCCTACATAGGACTGATGTAGGCTTGAAGTCGGCCAAAGTCGGCAAATCGCGCTCGCGCTACTTTCATCTACATCTGCCCGATAATGGCCTGTCAGAATGGCTCTACTGTGGCAAAGCCACCATGGGCCAGCGTGGGTAGAATTTGGGCAGCCAGCAAGGGCCAAATTTGGCCAGCCAGAATGGGTCGAATTTGGCCAGCCAGAATGGGTCGAATTTGGCCAGCCAGAATGGGTCGTCTCTAGCTAGGCTGCATTGGCCAATGTTGCCGGAATTCAGGATTTTTTGGCGTGTTGTTGGCCCCGCCGACATCGTTAAACCCCTTGCGCGACCGTTGACAGCCATTATGGTGTTTCTAGTGGTTTACCCCACGGCAAATACTACACCATTGTGGCCTCAAGCGGAACTACAAACATAACGGCATCGATACAAACCCCTTCAGTTAGTACGGCTGAAGGCTGTTTCACATGCTGCGATTGCAGCGACGAAAATCGTTCCAATCGCTCTGTTCGCTCCCGTCGCTTAATGGCGGTTTCGTTTCAGATGACTTGCGATTGCAGCGACTGTTTTTCCCGCGACAGTAGCGACCGGCTATCTTCAAATGTGTTTAAATAACCGTGCGTTATAATATTATTAACTTTTGTTTTACAGGATTGAAGAACATGCATGTATTGTAATTTAAAAATGGCTGCAAGTGGGTAAATTATTTTGGTGTGCGCAACAGCGGCTCCCGCACATCAGTAAAGACGTGAAAATAGCGGTGGCAGCAGCGCAGCGGCCCAGCCGCTGCTTCGGCTGCTTCGCGTCGTGAGGAAAAAAAAAAAACTTTGCGCCATGGATGTAGCCGCGTAGGAAGGGTCCGCGTATTCTTCTTCGAAGTCGTCGTGTGCGCGAAGCATGATCCTCCGTGTTCAGCATCAAGTTGTCAACGATTGGTTCGTGTATCTTGCTCGCAAGTGCCTACTACACTGTAGTGCCTCCGAACCGGACGACGCCGGCATCTAACCAAAGCCCACATTTATGGATTTGCAAATGATGTATATGTGTGTGTCTGTGCACGGAATACGGTTAGTTTGTGTTGTGACCGAACGCGGCAACACGCATGTAACCGAAAACTCACATCTTGAAGGCCGCGAAAAATGACGCCTCTGTGTGTGTGTGTGTGTGTGTGTGTGTGTGTGTGTGTGTGTGTGTGTGTGTGTGTGTGTGTGTGTGTGTGTGTGTGTGTGTGTGTGTGTGTGTGTGTGTGTGTGTGTGTGTGTGTGCACGTGCTTGCGCGTGTGTGCTTGCATGACGTTGAATAGTTTGTTTTGTGAACATAACAACTAGCATCACAAGTTTATAAGGAGCTGCAGTCACCTGTGTTGAAGCCTTTATGTTGCGTCACTACATTGTGAAGACACGGATGTCGTTTAGTTTCCTAAAGCTAGTAGATTACTGGGAATCTGTCCAAAGAAGCAAAATACGTTGCACTCCCCACGCCGTGCACGAAATGTATTTTTGATGTATAGTCTTATAACAAGTTAGTAGCGTAGTCATGCACTTAGAGCTGTAGTAGACTATTCCCCTGCTATGCCTCTTTTCTGCTAGAACCGAATTGTTTGCAAAACAGAAAAACAGCCAATAAGGGCCTGAATTAATTACTCTCTCCAAACAGCCTATATATTTAGATACGTGGTTTTACTGCAATAAAAGGATTCTGTCGACAAGCAGAAATATTAACAGGGCTCACTGTGTTTCTGTGACATGCATTCATTGTCTAATGGTTCAGAAACTGCTCTCCATCCTGTTCCATCTCGGGAGTCTCTCGAAGTTTAGAATGTTTTCTTGCCGTACCATTTCCTCAATCAAATGCGCTTGTTGGAATTGAGAAGCATTTGTGTGATGGTCACCGCTATAGAGAAAACTGCTGTATTGGCCTTGAGGCACAGAGCATTTCTTCAGAAGGTGAAACAGTATTTGTTTGGGTGGCTCAGTGAAGCTCAGTGAAATCACGCTGTAGGGCATGGTGCCAACACACCCTCTGTTGTGCGAGTCGGCTTGGCGCAGAGAGAGAAACACACACTTCACGCCTTCTGCAGAAGCTTGCCGGTTCCACCTGTCAAGGCTAGCCAGTGCCGATTCATCGTACTTGATGTGCTTCTTGTGCGACCTTGGTGCCTGCAAATTATTTGTTATATAAACGAAAAAAGGTGTTGCATGTACAGCAATTACCTAATTATCTGCACAGTATGTTTTTTTTTGGAATGTAAAACTTATAATTATTCAATAACTCTGGCTTGACTGGTTTGGTCACTACCAGAACTATTGGCACAGTGTCGTTCCTTGTCTTTCCACCACACATATTCCGTTGTTTTCTTATTGTTCGAGGCATTGGACTCATGGCAAAGGGAGGCGAGAGGATGCACCATTTCATTTTCCTCAAAGTGGCAAGCAGCGAGCATATTTGTGTCATTAACCACCAAAGTCTGTCTTTGCATGCTCTCCACACTTCACGCCAGGTCCAATTGGCTCATTTCTTTTCTCTTTTTGAGAACAGGAGACAGGTAGCTGAGACAGTGCAAAAATAGTGACAGCATGGCATCTAGTAACAAAACAGGCCGCTTAGGTTTGTCAAGAGAGATGTCACCACCAAGATCACCTTCATTGCGTCTCCATTTCACTGTTTGAGAAATGCTTCTAGCAAACGTAGTTATGGGGCATGAGCTCTCGACCTTTCCTTAGTATTGTACAAGTCCATGCCTCCACTTTCATCAAGCCACTGAGAACGTCGAAAGTAATCGGCTTCAATTTGCTAGATGCACTACTGTTGTAGTTTGGCGCAACACATTTCTGTCCCATCCTAAAATGGCACTGGTGGAAACCCCAGAGAGCGCAAGCCTTTGTTGCAACACGAAAAGTGCACTTAAAAGTCTGAGAAGCCCGTGAGAGTTGTAAAGTCAGCAGATCAGAAAGAATATGCAGCATCCTGCATGCCTTTTCTTCCCAAGGCCATTTACCCATACCTGTTCACAACATGCAAACGAGGGACTTGCAGCGGCAGGTGTCACCTGCACTGGAGTCACTACATGCAGCTCATTACAAGTGCTGTATAGCACATATTGAAGTGATTATTTATTACAAACTACAGCCAAAATGCCCACAGAGTTTACTTATTGATGCTGCAGACAGAAAACTGAGAATATTTGCAATATATGAGACGGTATCGCAGTTTTTGTGCATTGCACCCATAGGATGACATGTAAAAGATGACCACTTGCCGGAAGTTTCATCTGTCGTGATGCAAAGAAAATTCAATTTCCTCCTTGCCAAACCGTTTCATGAATTTATTTATTATTTATTTTATTTAAATACTCTCAATGCCATTTGCGGCGTTACAAAAAAAAAGAAGGAGTGACCTTAATTTAAGGTCGGGCGGTCCCATGCCGCCCATTTCCCACAAGGGTGGGTGACCTCCCAAGCGTACAGTACCTTCCAACAGCCAAGCACCAGGCGGAAGCGCGCTTGTCCCTATTTTACCGGTAGGTACCCGGCGGCAGTGGCGGATGCCTCCCTGCCTACCACAGCAAGGCGGACGCTCAACTATTTCACCAAGGCCGTGGTGGGTAAGGTGTGCCCAGGGGACCTGCCACGTCCTTATGGGGCCACCTTTCGAGATAAGTACACGTAAACCGAGCGCCAGGTGTGTACTCCTCTACCCGTTTTTTTTAAGACCGGTGGGTGTCCGGCCGGCACTGGGATTTGAACCCGGTACCTACCGCGTCGGAAGCGGACGCTCTACCATTGCGCCACCGGTGCGGTTAAAAAGGAGTGACCTTAATTTAAGGTCGGGCGGTCCCATGCCGCCCATTTCCCACAAGGGTGGGTGACCTCCCAAGCGTACAGTACCTTCCAACAGCCGAGCACCAGGCGGAAGCGCGCTTGTCCCTATTTTACCGGTAGGTACCCGGCGGCAGTGGCGGATGCCTCTCTGCCTACCACAGCAAGGCGGACGCTCAACTATTTCACCAAGGCCGTGGTGGGTAAGGTGTGCCCAGGGGACCTGCCACGTCCTTATGGGGCCACCTTTCGAGATAAGTACACGTAAACCGAGCGCCAGGTGTGTACTCCTCTACCCGTTTTTAAACCGGTGGTGTCCGGCCGGCACTGGGATTTGAACCCGGTACCTACCGCATCGGAAGCGGACGTTCTACCATTGCGCCACCGTTGCGGTTTTTTTTTTTATGGGTGCAATGAATGGGCCATGGCGCGCGCTGCCACAGCCTAGGAGATTCCTCTCCTCAAATTCTGCCTTCTCCGTGCCTCGAGGACATACCATGTCTCCACCTACATTGTCACTTTGCTCGTAGGATGCCAGGTTTTCTTGTCTGCTGCAACCAAGCTGCTCTGTGCGACTGGCAAGTGCTGAAATTGTTCCTGTGCATCAATGTTATAAATATCGCAATCTTTTCCTATACTTTAATAAGCTGGTAATTAGTCCTTGTAATGTCTTCAGTAAAGATGCAACACTTAAAGAGTCCCTCGACTAACATGCACATTTAGTGCACAGATTTTTTAACACGCTTGTTTAAGATGTATATTTTTTTCCCAGGCATGGCTACAAAACAGCATGCACTGCCGAGACACACCATTTCTGCCATGTATCCCTAGTTCATAGTGCCGTACTTTAGTTGGGTCATGTTTACGCATTAATGCACACTTGCTTTTCCTTTATGAATTTTAATAGAGAGATTCATGTACATGTGTTGTTCTCACAATTTCTTTCCTGGTTGGACCTTTATTTGTTTGCAGTACGTATTACATAAAATTAAACTACATAATGTGCAAATGTACACACTTCATTTGCAGAAATCAGTTTTATAATGCCATGACAAAGTTACATGGTGTTTTAATTTCATCACAAGATATGTTCGAAAAATGCATAATTCTATAAACTTATGCACTTGTAAAAGCAGGAGTTATGTAATAATGAAACCATTCTCAGATATGTCGGCAAGCTGTTTCTATTTAGTTTGGCATGGCTTCACACCTAAATATGCACGTTCACACCTGAATGGCTATTGAAGTGCAACACTGGTCCATACCCAAGAGGAAACTATAACCTACAGAAAAACGATGCAAGAAGGCAACTTCCCTGCATGATTTTGATTAGCTGTGATCTTTCACATTTTCTTCTATATAAGAACTGTATAAGAACGTTGCAGGCTGCTTGCCCGATTTTCTTTTTTTGTGTGTGTTTTTAAGTGATGTGCTATAATGAACATCATAAACAAGACAAAACAAGTACACTGCAAGCATTTACGTGCACAAGTAATCTTCTTTGAAGTGTTGTTACATGCCATGAAGGTTTTACAATTAATTATAACAATATAAAGTGAGAACCGGTGCAGGAAATATACAAATCCTATAAATATATGCGTATAAATATATGTGAAGGAAAAAAATGTTGTCCACAATATAAGAAAAAAAGAAAAAGCTGCTATTTATAATACTTGTTGCGCATCAACGCTTTGAAAGTAAATCAACGACGCTGCTAGCATTCCTGATATGGTACGTTATAAAAGCACACATTAATACACCAAAAATTATCTAAATTTAGTTACTGGTCGCATAGTCAGTCCAACAATGACGTGCCCGATTTACGGCGTCGGTGTAAGGCGAAGTATTTCTGGTTAATTAGCGCGCCCCGTATCCATGAAAACTGCATGCATTAACAGTTCAGAAAGTTCCGGCGACATACAAAGGTCTCGGCTTCTTGACAAAGCACCTTAATTGTAAGTTCGTGTCGCGCCGCTAGAATGTGAGTTCGATTTCCAGCCACGGCGGCCTCATTTCGATACGGAAGAAAAGCAAGAGCATTCGCCGAATTGGCGCACAAAAAAGCAGCCCGCCATCGGATGCCTCGCGACCACGTCGTGCTCAATCATTATTATCGCAGGCTCATAGCATTTACAACGCGCAATGCGCGTGTGAGTGCACGCAAGGTATGTGCTGTAATACCTTGGCTGTGCGGCAACAACAGGCAATCTCAAAAAGAGAGAGAGAGAAAAAAAAGAATGCTTGTGTATCCAAGGCAAGTCGCACACATTCGATAGCGTCGAGTCTCAACTCGAGTACATCAACTAGCTGGAATCTTTCTCCGCGCACGGAACAAAATGCGTTCGTGTGTTGTACTACGTCGAAGCGAAAGCTCGACGTAGTACACAAGAAAGCTAAAACACCAACCCAGTGCTTCAATAAAAACATACAAGTGGAGGAATGCCGAAGTATGGGGTTTTATTTTTTTCCTTCTCGTGTCGCTATTAATAGTACTACGTACCAGATTCGGTAATCCACGGCTCCGATCGCTCCGATCATAAAACACACACTCCACCGCCATGACAGCGAAACAGCTCGGGGGCTGCTGCTCGGCGCAATTTCGACGGGAAATCGTTCGGATCGCTGCGATCAGAGCGACGAAATTCCAACTTTTTGGTCGCTCGTCGCAGACCGCTGCGACAAAAGCGATCGCGATTTTTTTTGCGAAAAATCGCGATCGCTCTAGTCGCCGAAGCAAAATCGCTGTGTTTCTGCGTCATGTGAAACGGCCTTGAAGCGGCGGCGGTCGCTATAGCGATCAAATTCGCAGACAAGCGCAATGATTCAGCCCTTGTGATTACTGGCTCCCAATTCGCTTGCCGTATGTTTCAGGCTGAAGCGATTCCAAGAGAAGCATTACGAATTATTGGCAACGAACTACAAAATTCGCATGCAATAATCTGGTGCCCCGCGCATGCGGGGTTGGAGGGTAACGAGAGGGCCGACCGGCTTGCTCGCGAAATAAGCATCCGAGCACCGGCCGCCACCCTTGGGGAACTCCACGCGACATCCTCGAGAACCAGAGAGGCGAACAACAAAAATACAGCTGTCTGCATCCGGAGCTTACCGGAGAACAGGCGCGAGATTGGCGTCGAATACAAACACATACAGTAACTTTCAAAGGAAACACCACATAAATCCTACCATGCAAGCGGCCTCCTGTCCGTGGTGTGGGGAACGGCCCACTTTCGCCCACCTTACATGGGAATGCGAATCGCGGCCACAAGAAATCAAGTCTCCCCTTCTGGAGACAACACCTCGAAGACGGCAGTGGGAGGCCTGGCTTGCTAGCAGGGATCGGGAGAGCCTATTGGCTCTGCTCGACCAAGCCCAGCTACCTGCAAAGGCCAGTGAAGCCCTGGACTGAGGATCCCACCCACTTAGCCAGAAACCTCGCAATAAATAAGTTTTTTTTCCTTCCCCGCGTGTATCGCACCCGTTGAATCTATGTTCAGTAATGAATTTAAGTTCAATGCTCAACCTCCAGATCCTGCATGGCTTCGTGTCGCTTTAGATATCCAAGGGGAAAAAAAGAAACATGAGTAAAGGTTCTGTTGCAAAGAAATTTTAAAAGCGGCACATTAGTTGAAATTGGGGCATTTTGCAATAAAATAAATTTCATATTTTTGGCATACATCGGAAAGGAAAACATGTGGACGTGAGCTAACACGACACACGCCAAGGATGGTGTCTTTAGGCAAAAAATGTCCCTAAATGATAAGTGCAAGGTGCCTTATGAACAGATATTAGAGGAGGAACATCCTTTCAAGGCTATTTTAAAAATTCCATCGCGTGCCGAAGTGCCGCACGTGTCCTACACCAAGGAGAGCGTGTTCGGTATCACGTTACTTTTAAAAATACGGGCAAGAAAAAATATGTTACCATAACTGTAAGTCACCACACAATTCGTGTTTGATACAAGCACAGGATTAGCTACATTAAGTAAAACTGCTTCGGCACAGTACTGCTTCGCTATTAAGGGAATTCCAAAATAATGAGCCTACGCACCTCACCACACAAATAATATATAAAGGTGGAACCGGTGCTTTAATATCGCAACATTAAGTTCCATGTCCCATTTTGAAAAACTGGCCAGCAACTTACCGAATTTTGTCACCCGCTGTGCACTCTTCAGCAATTGAGTCAGCAATACGAATTTGACGACGACACTGTCGTCTCACCAAAAGGCGCAGGCTTGTATTCATATACAACCGCTGTCAATGTTGGGGTGGGCATTGTCTGCGGTGCACTCGCCAAGAAACCGTGCAAGCAACTTGATTGATCGATAAACACGGTACATGCGCAGACACGCGTAGAAAGACTGCGTGCACCAGTTGAAACTCGTTCGTGCACCTTGCAAGTTGATAGGAATGCTTGTATATGCAGCCGCGACGACAGAGCACAGAAAGGAAGTTCTCGGAAAACAGCGCGGTCCACCCTCCGAAGGGAGCTAATGCCACCAAAGCAAGTTCACAGCGACCTTCTTTGCAAACTGTAGATGCGCACAATGCAGGTGCCCAGAGGGCGCCGCGACGACGGTGGTCACAGAACCACTGTATATGCTCCCTACGGGAGCAGAGTTGCGCGTAGGTCCGCCATCTTGCACATCCATTCGCGTTAAGCAGGAAAGCCGCTTTTCTCGAATGTAGGAGACGGCGCGGCTCAGCAGGGGCGTGCGCTTTCTTGCCCGTTCATTCCGCGTCGCTGGCCGAAAGACTTTCGCTTCCAAAAACGAAAAAGAAAGGTGATTCGAACAAACAATCAATTTACCAATTTAGACATAAGTGGTGTAATAAATTGTTCGATGGCCCTCACTATCGGCAAAAGCCTTTTTTTGTAAACATCTAAAGAAAACACTATCCTGGACAAAATTTATAAGATGAACAAATCTCTCGTTTCACGTCCTACTTGAAGCAAGGCTTTCAAATACAAAATAGATACACTGAAAAACGATGAGCACAGATAACACAAGTAAAAAAGATTACCTTCCGGGAGAATCTTCGCAGATCTATAGGTATATATCTGGCGTAATGGAAACTATAAGGCTTACAAAATTTTATGCTGTGTAGCAGTCTGTGCTAGATCCTTATGCATATGCAAACGCGCACGTTTTTGTTCTTTGGGGGCGATTTTTGTCACCGGCTAGCCAGCTGTTACTAAGCGTCGTGAAGTCCTACATATCCTGGACGTTTATGCCTTCTCTATCACAAAAATATTACAAATGAGAGTTATAATTGCTCCACATAAACATAGCTTGTGCGAGGCGTATGTAGGGATGTGCATTCTAAAATGTACTGCTAAGCTGAAATAAATATTGGTTCACATCGAGCTGCCGACATAACCCGCTGTGCCGATTTCGACGACCGACCACGACCATTTCATCATTTTACTTCGAGTGTCATTCTTTTTTTCATTGGCACATGTTTGAGAAGACAGTTTCGAGCAAACTTAAACCACACGTCACGCTGCCACAGCCAACGTTATTAGATCACAGCTGAGCAATATGAGCTCTGTCTGAACGTCGAACCACACTCTTAAAACAAATGTAGTAGAAAAGCTAGTAACGGGACCAGTTACTACCGTTTTGACACCATTACTACATTGTTTTGTCCCTTACTAACTTAGATGTATGCTAGAAGTAGTAAATGTCAGGGGTAGTAACTGTCGCTACATGCGTACGTAACACGTTAGTAAATGTACTACGTGCACTGGCAGTAGTATATTATGCTGTAATTGTGATAGGCGTACGCGGAATTTAGACAAACTATAAATGATTTGATTGTGTTTGAATAAGAGTCCCATGCAGCGTGGCTGCATACATATACGGAAACAGAAAAATACAATAATCTCGATCCAAAACGTTGATTACTTATCCGAATCCACTTCTGCTTACCGGAACAACGTTAGTGTCCTTAAGCATAGGGACATACACAACTTTAAAGGGACCCTGAAACGGTTTTGACGATTTTGTGCAAACATGGTGATCCGGTAGAGCGGGTCACTAGGACCATTACAGGACAGATTTTAGCGCTGTGCGTAAAGTGTGTAATTTACAATAAGGTTTTGAACACGCGTATCGCAAAAGGTCGCAGCGGCTCGCCAAAAAGCGTTTTCAAACGCCCCCGCCATCGAGCGATCGAATGGGAGGTCGCTGATTGGCCCCGACCCAAGTGACGTGCGCGTAATTTTCAAACCTAGCTGCGAACAACGTGCTTCTACAACGTACTCCTTCGTTTCAGCCAACGGTATCATCGCGGCATCTGGCGGCGTCACACGAGTCGCCGGCGCTCTATTACAGAGGGCTAGCACTGCCGAGGCGGGCGACCTCAGTGAGGATATCGGGGCGCTATGTCACTACGGGAGGCTCGGCAGAGCGGCTGACGCGGGAGGCGCTGTCGTCGCTAGCGCGCACTCCGCAGCAGATCGAGTTGAGGAGGAACAGCAGTGGTAAGGAGGAAGGCGACAGAAATAAGCCCATAGCTGCCTTAGCGCATTGTGCTTCGCTTTATTTATGGTGTGAATGATTTCGCAATTGTGTTGCCTAATCAGTGACGCAATGTCAAAAAAACGTTTCAGGGACCCTTTAACGTTGCCATTAGGACATACATCGTGCAGAAGCTTTGGTCTTCTATGTGCGGTAGTGCGTGCTGTCGTTTCTGGTTCGAACATGTTTCCAAGTGTCACCTAAATATTTCTATGCGCAGCGCATTCCCATGGCTAATCACATGAAGTAATTAGTGATTGTTAATTGGTGTAACACGATGTAATTAGTCAACACCAATCAGCATGACCGGACAATGCCTTACCGCGCTCGTTTTTTTATCTTTTGCAATACAGTCGACCTGATATGATAACGTAAGGAGCAAATATAAAGGGAATCATAAGCCCGATAAAAGATTGCCAGGGTAGTAAAGTTACTACCTTTCATTACTTTCATAGCTAGTAACTGCAGGTAGTAAATGACATGGTAGTAAAGTTACTACCTTGCCATTTACTACCTGCAGTTACTACTTAGGTAGTCAATGTTGTGGCAAGCATTTACTACCTCAAACTTAGTAGCACTACCTTTTCTTTAAGAGTGCATGGCCTCCGCGATCGGCAGCTGCCGTCGCCGATTGCCGAGGCCACGGTCGACCATCGGACAGCGGTGGCGCGGCGGAAGGTAGCGGCCATGGTGGCGTGGCGGGCGTCAGCGGACGTGCTGCCGTGAAGTTGGCCTTCCCTCAAAAAAATTACACCATCTCCCCGAAGGGGACCATGGGGTGATGCGGAGCATCGCTGGGAGTTTCAACGGTGCATTTAACGGCGGTGTTTACAGGTTTGCAGTGTTGTTACTTCCATCACAACACACCACCAACTTCTTTCATCGCCCCGCCACGGTGGTCTAGTGGCTATGGTACTCGGCTGCTGATCCGAGGGTCGCGGGATCGAATCCCGGCCGCGGCGGCTGCATTTCGATGGAGGCGAAATGTTGAGGCCCGTGTGCTGTGCGATGTCAGTGCACGTTAAAGAACCCCAGGTGGTCAAAATTTCCGGAGACCTCCACTACGGCGTCTCTCATAATCAGAGCTGGTTTTGGGACGTTAAACCCCACAAATCAATCAACTTCTTTCATCGGAGAAGGAGGAGATACTACTGAAGCGAAGCGCGCGCGCTCTCTCTACCCGCTTTATTTATTGCAGCAGCTGTTGGAGAGAGGGAAGGGAGAGAAGAGTCGCACATGCGCAGTGTGAGTGCGGATGGACGCCACGCGCGCGCTCTCTCTACCCGCTTTATTTATTGCCGCAGCTGTTGGCGAGAGGAAAGGAGAGTCGCGCATGCGTAGTGAGAGTGCGGACGCCGGTTGACGCGTGACATACCCGCGAGCAAGAGATGCTCCGCATCTAAAAGATGTATTTTGCACACGTGGGCCCTCTTGGCGAATGGGGGCGCGAGCAGCGCGTTCTGTCAGCGACGCAACTTTGTTTCTCAAGGGGAACATATACAGTAACTCTAGGTGGTTAGCTCCGAAGGGGACGCGCGTCCCCCCTCACCTACTTTTTTTGTTTAGTTGCTGCCGGCTTAGCACGTGCTACTTCTGCGCAGAATGCGCGCGTTTTACAGCGTAAGTTGTTATGAGATCACAACGAGGGGCGTTTCTTGCGCCGTAGTTATCCACCGCCGCCGCCACCGGTGTCCGTAACTGCTATCGCGCAAATTTTAGAAAAAATAACAAGGACTGAGGAGGATTCAAACCACGTCCTCTGCCTGGATTAGAACCCACAATTTCTGCGTGGCAGCCGAGCTTTCTACCACTGCGCCACGCCTGTGCTTTGAAAGTCTTTGCTAAAAGACCTAAACAGGTATAACGTCTGCCAAGGAATTGCATTAACAAATGTAATGTTACGTGGCAGGATAATACGCCACTGCACGGCGGGGAAAGTGGATTGCATAACGAGTTCGAGGAATCATTTGAAAGAACACAGGGCTCCATGCTGTGTAGCTCTGAACCCATTACAGAGGCATCATCAACATCATCATTATGAAAAAATCTTCTTCAACATTTGCGTCATCATTATTACGAAGCGCTGCCCTTTCAAGCAGTTTTGTTGTATCGTGCAATGCATCACGCGGCAGGCCACGTATGCAGCCGCGCCAGCAAGCTGACTTGGCTCTTCAATATACCTGATGGCGCCTCCTCGTAAGGTGCGGACCGCTGCTGAAGAAGCGAATCGCAGAGCTGCGCGTCCGGCTGCAGCAAGGCAATGTCAGGCGCTACAGACAGCTGTGCAGAGAGAAGCCGAAACCACAGCTCGCCGTCGACGGCGGGCCGAGAGTTCGGTTCGTTCTCGGGAAAACGACGCCAAGAGATTCTCTAAGATGTGCAGTTATACAGATTTGCACGTTACAATACCGCAGTAACTATGGCGTAGTGGGTACTTCCCTACTTGGCGAAATGATAAGAGTTATGGCGCAGGGGATATCTACCTCCTCTACTTGCACTAGTTTCCTCAAGCGTTTAAAATGGCCTCTAAGAAGGTCGGTCCTCCAGCTTACGCTGCCACTGTCCTGTGGTGCCGCGCAGGTCTGGCTCTTTTTTTTTTCGTTTTTGTAGTTGTCGCAAAACGTAAACGACAGCATTTCTGCAGGGTAAACATTCCGCCGGGACCGCATTTGTTAAGTTTAGCCTGGTGCAGCCTATGGAGTATGCTGGTATGCATATGATCACTTGCGAGCTACCTGCAGCACGGGATTTAGCAGAAGCTGAACCACCCACTGTAGTTGAAAACGCGAGCGAAAGGCTGCGCTGCACATAACACACGTAGCGAGGACGCGCGGCGCCGCCATTGTGCATGAAGTTCTGCCAGTTTCTGCGGAGGAGGAAAGCCACGTGCTGCCTTCCCGCACAATAAATACTGCGATGAATCTGTCTCTACTCGCGCGCTTCTTTTGCCCTCATTGGTTATAAATTTGCTGTTAAATGCCAGAAAATGCACTAGTGTGCTCCTATCAACGGCATAATCTCATATGAACGTCAGTGACAAATTCTACACTCACTGCACAGAGCATGCAGTCAAGCTCGATACATTCTGCTCATCTATCTAGTACAACATAACGATTGGCCGGTGTGTAAACGAATGCGAACGTTATGGAGAGAACGCACTGACGGTCGTTACACAAAAAAGAAAAAAAGGAATTATACACAACGCGGTGGACATATTATGGAATTATTAGCCCATTGTATCTGCGTGGTAGTAGAGAGAATGGAGGTGAAAAAGGGAGGTATAAGCTTACCCAACCAGTAGACAATTTTTTTCGCTTGCTGAGCTTATGCGAGCTGCGGCTGTATTGGAGCTGCTTTTGAAAGGAATGCACTAGTTTCGCGAATGCACTGATGAAATGTAGTGGAGGGGCACGTCGCCAACAACAGCTTGACTTACGCGAGTTGGTTTACACTGTAACCATGCAACAACATAAGAAACAACAGGACAGAAGAGCTTTGATTTTATACAATTTTTTTTTTCAGTGGATGCTTGCTGTTTTCATATACCATAAAATATGCAGATCGGCTGCACAAGAACACTGTGTAATCACATACACTCTAGTAGAACTAATAAGAAAAGCTCTCTATATATCAATTATAAATATTTCCATTGGTCTTCTTTTTTTGTTTTTGCCTTTTTCGCAAACGTCATGATCACTTCATTTGAATTTGCAATGCAACGGGATCTATGTATTTCATGGTGCATAAAAACAGCTAACATCCTTTTAATATAAAGTTAGCACTAGATCTGTTTTGTCCCCTTGCTGTCATGCTGTTACCCCTGTATACCCTTCCTTTGGATAGGATGCTAAATGTCAGAAGTATAACGCGCCGGTTGCGACAGTTTATCTTTGCTTGAGCATACCAGTGTTGGTTACAGTGATCAATGTAAGCACGCAGTAGTTCAATTTCAGTGAAATTTAATTTTATGACATGCACTTGCCAATAATTTTCCACTATGCTTGTCGATCCTCCGGGCTAATATTAACTGCTGTGCCAGCCTATTGTGCAAAGCTCCCGCGAAACAGCTATATATATATATATATATATATATATATATATATATATATATATCAATAATTGTTTCCCTATATGCATGTTTTTGTGCGCCGTGTTTATGAAAAGGAAAGCGCGCGAACAGAATTCAAAACACATGCGCTATGTTGCGGCACTCAAACGCGTATACGTGATTATATGAAGCACCCAACATCTGATTCTTACGTCGAATCTCTAAAGTGAATCTCAATTATATACAGCAGGGTTCCAAAAAGGCTCGGTCGACATCAACCATGAAAAGCTGTGGTGTAGTCAACGTTGCCTCGAGGACGGCTTAAATGGCTCAACGTTTCCTGTAAAACAATCTTTCTTGGCAAATATCGCGCCGAATTCGCCATTCTTTAGACGATGCTGAAGAACGGCTAAACCGGCACATTTGCCGGAGAAAGTTATCGGCTCAGCCGACGTCCGCTCAAAGGTGGCATAGACGGCACAATATTGCCGTGTATGCCGAAATAGTGATGGCTTAGCCCATATTGTCAAAGAACGGCAAAGTCGGTGCCACATTTGCCGGAGAGTTATCGGCTATAAGGTGGCATACTTGGCACAATTTTGCCAATAAAAAGCGACGGCTTATCCCATATTCTCTATAGAACGGCGAAATCGCCGCCATGTTTCCCGTTGAAAGCCAACGGCCCAGCCGATGTCAGCAGTAGCGTGGCATATGCGGCCCCATGTTGCCGATTACAGTCGACGGCCTGCCGATATCGCCGGAGCAGCGGCTATAGTTCCCCGACGTTGCCAGTCATTGACGCCGGCTTAGCCGATACTGGTTTGCTGCCCGCAACATTAGGCCGTGGATGGGCCGCGCTTTGTCGCCATAAAACCAATATCGGCCCTACGATGCGTGCTGCCTGGGGAAGCGGACTTACTGTGAAGATGAGGGACTGGAGCTTCTCCCGTATGATCTCGCGGATCATCGTACGTAACGACGCGAGTGTTGGTGGCATTTTCTGATGTGTCAGAGTGCAAACTCGCGGACTAAAGTTCGTCCAGGCGCTGGCAAGTAGCGACAATATCGGCAACAGTGTCGGGGTTCCTGATTCAGTGCAACAGTCACTAGGCCCTTGAGAATGTGCCAAACTTTGCTGGACAAAGGGCGGGGCATCCTCGTTGTACGACGTTTGCGACTCTCCGTGTTGCTGTTAGGAGTATCGAACGTCTTCTTGACAAGGGCGGATCGAACAGCCAGTGTCCCGAAAACTGGCCGAAGCTTTTGCTCGAAAAGCTCCCAGTCAGCAAAATCGATCTCGTGGTTGAAAAACCAAGTTTTGGTCACTCCAGTGAGGTAAAAGATGTGGGATAGCTTTAGCGGCTCGTCCCAGCTCACCCAGCAGATGAGCTCGCCCGTTCGTAATCAAGCCAATTGTGGTGTCATAGTTCCGGCTTCGCTTCAATCATTCTCTTCCCTCCAGGGGGCGGTGTACAGTCCTATATAATAAAGGCCCTCTACTTCGTAAAAGTACCGCCTTCTGCTCTCTCCTCTCCTGCTCGTCTCGTTTTTTTCCCTCGCGACAGCGGCGCCCCCTCGAACGCGCCACGAGCTTTCGAGCCTGCTGCGTGCTGCCGCAACTGCCTCTCCAGTCCAGCCGTGCCTCACATATGGGTTTATGTAATGATTCACTCTTTTGTATTGATTTTCTCAGGAGTGGGTGTGCTCACCATCCGGTTCCCTGAATGAAATATCTTGGCATAAGAGCTGCTGCAAGCCATGCGCAATTTGTAGTGAAATCCACATCGTTTACGCTTCGTTTTGGAGTGTAGAGTTTCCTTGTGCATCTGGTGCGGATATCCACAACTAGGTTTACTTGGAAAGGGTTGAAATTAAATTCTGTAAACACGGCATGCTATTTATTGCATCAGCAAGAAACACTTAAATCGCTGCTGTGGTGTCAAGCCAAGACGTTTGGGAAGGAAACAGTTCCCATGCGTATAAACTACCTCAATCGTCTATAACTGCGGCAACGCCAATAATGCCTATGGAGGTGCTCACTCAAAACTTCATGACATTTCACATGTTACTTCTCCTCTGCCTGCCCAATGATGTGTGCAAGCACTACACCGTTCTGGGATGTTTGGCCTGTGTGGCGCAGTTTGCACCCATTGTTGTGAGGTTTTGCATGCCTTCATGGGTGTTGCCAATGTAGGTGATCAATATCGTTCTTACACACAGAAACTATTTCTAATTGCTGGACGACCAAGCCAGTGCGTTGTGAATGTATAAGTCAATGAACGCAGTCGTGTCACTACTACTGCCAAAATTACTGCTCGCTGTTAGAGAGGGTGTTGCCCATTTCAAGCGATGTATTCTCTGAACACACTCCACAGCGTAACCTCGATACAATGAAAAATTCTAGCACTTCGTCATATGTATTGCCATACGGACTTTTTTATTGCAAGTTCCTGTGGTTCATTCCAAAACAAGCACACGCTGCGTGCAGGCTGGCTGTGCTTGCGAACAGTCGCGATAATGCTATGCTGGCAGATACAGGTTGACTTGGTTGCACGTAAACGGAAGTGCATGCAGCAATGCATTAGCAACTTTTTTCTCCCCCAGGGGCACTGAAGGGTCAATAAAATCTTTTTCTAATGCATTCGTTTTTTTCGGACATTCGATAATTCAGACTTATTTACATTCCCCGTGCAGTCCGAATTATCGGTTGCTGATTGTACACTGAAAACATGGCAGGCCAACCAAGAATTTGAAATTTGTTTGAATTAACCCAAAATTTGAACGGGAGTCTACTGTTTGCTGAGACAGCCTTATGTGCTGGATAGGGTAAGTTTTCCAAACCAAATCAGAATCAAATCAATTAAAAGATACAAACAAGCTGCCTATTGCACTACCATGTGTGCCAAGGACGGTGACCTGTCAATCAGAGCAGTCACAGATGTGCCACAACATGCATTTAAATCAAAACATTTCATGACACCAATTTTAAAGTCGAGAGGCACAGCAATTACCCTATGGCATAATGTAGTAATTCAACATAAAAAGCACAAGGTTCAAATACGCCTATAAATTCATGTACATGGGATTTATACACATTAAATACACTTTTATTCCAGTGCAGCATGGACTTTATTAAGGAAACAGCAATCACTTAACAGCTCCTTGGAATGAAAGTCCCAAGACAATACAGTCCAGAAAAATTTGGAAGCTGATAAGCTAACCACTGCCCTTCTGTCGAAAACATCGTAAAGAAGCATCAAAACATTACACATGGGCACAACAAATCGCAAGAAATCCTGTGGTCAAGTATCATCCAACACTCAAGGTACAAAAAAAAATCTGTCATTCTCAACCGCCTCTGGGACGTGAATTTGTCACACAATACAATCTCAATAATCGAAATTACAAGTTCGCATTGCAGGTGCAACTGCACAAAACCATATACAGGCATGGTCAAAAGTTGAGAGGATGCACAATCTGAGTATAATGCCTCATATTTCTTGCACAATTCTCTTGCAGTGAGGCCTGCTGCTCATTTCTATACTAGTTTTATCCTACACAACTCTAAGGCGGCTCAGCTCACAGATAACTTGAACAGGGCTGCTGTTCTGAGCATAGGTGGAAGCAGGCTTTTCCGTTACAGGGGGTGGAGGCAAAACTAACTGCAGCACCCCCAACCTGTTCCCACTGAAGCAATGATCCTCCATTAGGGCGGTGCACCACACCTTGAGGCGAACCCTCCTCATTGCCTTGGGTGCCTGTCACAATAGTAATGAATAAAAACAAAATGTTCACTACAACAAACTGCATAATTTATTTCGAGTCAAGCACGGTGCCGTGTCGACAATTGTGCGTGCTTAACATTGGCAATAACGAACTCGGCGCTATCATACATATATGCATAACAAAGGAAAACAGACAGTACAATATACACTGTTCTTGCACAGCATATTTCCCTACATCTTGGGTTGTAGACCAGCATTTATCAAAGTACCATTACTTTGACAAAAGCTGGCATTACATAATTTCTTTCTTTTTTATATGGAGACAGTGTGATTTCCTTACCACAGCTATGTACACATACACACACACATATATATATATATATATATATATATATATATATATAGATTATATATATATATATGGACCACGTGACAACACCAAGTGATGCTCTAATACAGACACTTGTGCCTATGCTCTTGACATCATGTATGTCACCATGGCAGCAACCTTCAATAATAAAATAATAATACAAGGATTTCAACTACCTTACACCCCACTGCAGGCAAAAGCCAAGTACAGATGCAGAATGCCTTTGGGGCTCTTCACAGTCATTTCAAGTAAAATATATCAGCTTCAATACACTGCTTGCAAAATTAGTTATCAACAATGGTGTTCCAACAACACCCCACGACCAAGTGAGGGGGCCACAGCCCTCTTGCCACTCTCAGTGCACACACCTATGCTCTGACCACTGACAAAGTGCAAAAATGCAGAAAACACAGCACTGCTACAAAATATCAGGCCCCATCTTCGGCCAACAGCCAAGATTAGAAATGTTTTTGTCAAGAAGCTAGAGCATAGAAAATTACAAGAGATAAAGGTCCCACACAACACAAGCATGTTGAGTGCTTGCATTGTGTGAAACATTCTTCGACGATTGCTCTCGGAATTTTTTTTACAAAGAATGTAACAGCAACTAGGCCACCTATCCAACCTAGCACTGTACGTGTACCAATGTACAGAACTGGCACAGCCGCAAGCTAAAACTGACCTGACTACTTCGTGGAAACCGCATCCGATGAACTTTTTACCTTGCCTGTACATAAAAAGAACACTATTCTAAAATGTATCTAAAAAAAAGAACAAGGATTTCATAACACAGAAGCATCTGAAGCTTTCAGTTGAAGTACCAACATTCTCATGCTTTTTGTTGTGTCTTTTACTCAAGTTTCTGGATTCCACTTGGAAGAATATTGATAAGATACAGGTGGGACGAACCACTGAAGCTTCCATCACACATAAAAACACCATCGTGGGTGAATGCTAGCCAGTAGGCTCCACATAGCCGCCATCATCCATAGTTTTAAACAGAAACACGTATGTATAAAGAAAAGCATCAGTACAAAAACCATTCATTTTTTCTTCATAAACTATGTTGTTCCCATAAAAACTTTGCATCCCACAAGTGGATTAAACTACAAGTGCATTTATGACTGCCTCACATTTAGGACGGCATCCGGACATTTTTTTTTTATATAGCTGGACTTACTACGTCAGCTTGTCGCCTGCCTCTACAAATCCAACAAATATTTCAACAAGAACTTCTAAAATAATGAAAAGTATCATGGAAATATCATACAGAACTTACAATGCTTTGAGGCAAGGCATGTTTTTGAAAAGCTCGATGAAAACATAAGAACCAAATGAGAAAGCCTGACTGATTGAACAAGCACCTTAAAAAGGTTATGCAAAAAAAAAGAGGGAGAAGAAAAAGAAAAAAAAAACGCTTGCTTCATTTCTGCATAATGCAAGCCGTCATACTCTTCCGATGTTTCCTTTGGCGATCTGGAATGTACTCGAGAGAAGAATGTTAGCACAGCTTCTTGTCCGTCCCTTCTCCCTGAGTCAACCAAGCATCGCACACAAGGGGAATTCACGTGCTGCACAGCTTTTCCTTTTCGAGGATGGTTCAGAAAGTCCAACCGGACACAAAAGGTGCCGAGTCTTGGAAGAATACACTTCCACCGCGTTTCATTTGAATCAAAGTTGGACTTCTTTTTCATGTCCTCACTTGGAACCTGCCAGCTTTCGTGACGTACTTGACACCCTTGAAAGGCTTGTATTTCTGCAAAAAAAAAAAGCCGTAAGAGTACAGGCTGACCAATCAATGAACCAGTTTCACGCTAGTGGCATCCATACATTCCTTTTTGACATCATCAATTAGACAGTTTAAAAGGTAATTGACGCAAGATGTGGGTTGTAAAGCTGTCCCACACTTGTTTCTGAACCAAATTCAATAAAAATTCACGTGCTCGTTTAGTTTCGTAACCAGATTCTAACAATGCAATTATTTTGTTCATGGGTTCATTAATTTATTATATATTAAGCAAGACAACCTCTTCCTGTTGTCATAACGATAGACAAATAGCTGACTTGCAAAAATATACATGTGACATATGAACCAATATGAACCAACGACTCACAACCATGGAAACATTCTTATGACTAAGTCATTATTTCTTACTTTATAGTACACTAAACTCCACTGCTTTGAACGTGGCCACAAAGTTGTGACACATAACAAATTTTGAAAATTTTAAACTGAAGAACTTTTAAATGTCCTTGCTATGTTGCACACTCCAAACATTTAGCTTCGTGCTGCAAAAAAAGTACTACTGTGAAAACCACCGATATATCGAGATCATGGTCTTGCTGCTATGAAATTTGAAAAAAAGAAACCAAATGTGACACATTATTGTGAAGTCAAATATGTGCATACACACGCACAAGTGTGAAATATTAGTAGACTACCCTTGCTAGGTAGCAGGCCCATAGCCGGGGGGGTGGCTCTGGGGACCCACCCCCTCCCAAAATTTTGGTTGGGGGTAGTGTTAATAATGCAGTGTAGTGCTAATAACATAGAATTTAAGTGTATTAATAATGTTGCATTTAAAAGGCCACTTAAATGTACATACTGCAATTTTTACCAAAAATAAATTATGAAAATACAGCTGAGACCCCTTATAACGCAATCGCTTATAATGCAGGAGCGGCTATAATGCGATTTTTTCTAAGCCCCCTTTTCCTCCCATAGAACTTAATGTATACGCATACCGCTTATTGTGCAGCCCCCTGAGATGAAAGACTGGTTAAAATGCGGCTGCCACCGCGGACATTAGAGGTAGCAAGCAGGCTTCACAAATGAAAGTGCGCCACCTAAAAAGAGCAGATCGAATTGCCACGTAGGAGGAAGAAATGCGGAACGAATGAACTAGGAGCAGAGGAAAAAAAAATGCTGCGGCAGCAGCATGTCGCCGGCACGCCCTGTAAGGATAGGACGTAAAGTCCGAAGACTTCGTTGAATAAAAACCATTTCTGGGGTCTCATGTCGCAAACCAGCTATGATTATGAGATGCCGTGGTGGAGGTCTCCGTAAATTTTGACCACCTGGGGTTCTTTAACGTGCACTGACATTGCACAGTACATGGGCCTCAACGTTCCGCCTACATCGAAACGCAGCCGCTGAGGCCGGGATTCGATCGCGTGACTCTCGGATCAGCAGCCGAGTGCCATAACCACCAGACCACCGTGGCAGGACCATTGAATAAGAAACCAGGCTTTGAAGTGCGGAGAGAGACAATACACCTGAAGAGCGCCAAGCAGCAAGTCGCTACATTGCCGTTTCTTCCATCAAAAAAAACAAAGAATCCACGTGCCACGCATTCGCGATCGTTACTTCATCTGCTTTCACACCCGCTATTTCTTTTCTCTTATTAACATATGTTTGATGAGATTGCCAAGATGACGGAGTATGCCGCTACGGCCGTTCATTAGCTGTGAACGCTCTGCACGGAATGTGTGCTTGCAATCACATGATGTCCACTTTACCGCTATTTGTCCCCAGTTTTTTTAAAAATCATTTCACATGCACTGCCCATGAATCACCTTGTGAGTGAGATTTTCTGCTGCACCCAATCCCTGTGTTCTCGAGAGCAAGCTTCCCGTGAGGCACGCCGCCCGCGACCTCGCGAGCTAGGCCTAATGAGCGCAACCTTTTTGGTGCTGGCTGTAGGTAAGACGGTGTGTGCAACTGTGGTTCATGGCGGCTGCATTTAAAACGCGGACGAATCATTTCAACAACGGAAGTGAGGGCATGGATGGCAGGTTCAACACTGCAATGGTGGTTTGTGGTCCCTACATTTTTGACATCGCACACGCGTCAGAGAAAACAATGTGCAGCCCAGTTCCGTGGGAAGTTCGTAGAAACAGCGGAGTTGCTATGTCGCCCGTTTTTTTTTTTCTTTTCTTGCAGAGCATGGCCGCAAACTTAAATCTTTGAAATATATGTAGTTTCATTTTTTTTAAGCGGGTGAGAGCAGCCCAGTCGCGCGCCTCAAATGTCTAACACATGCAGCTACCTGTTCGATGCCTTTTACATCGACGTACGTACTGGTGTTGCAATCATTTGGATGCGCTGGAACAGAGGTCGCTGACAGGCCTTGATTTTTGCAGAGATGAAGCATCGTTTGCCACCCACAAGGATAATAATCCCGCTGGTCAGTAAACAAGTAGAGGCTGAAAAATGTATTGGTTATAGAGTGGTACTGCTTATAGTGCAGGTATTCGCGATTCCAGTGACTTACGTTATCAGCGGCCTAAGCTGTAGATGTTTTTCTCAAATAGCCAAGGCCTTAAGCATGTGCCCCCCCCCAAAAGATTCCTGGTAACAAAACTGCCGATATCATGATGATGACTGTAGATCGATGACACCTTCACTTTCACGACACTGCAAATTTAATAATGAATGAATGAATGTGACCTTTATTGAGAGAAAACGATGGCTCTTAGCTGCTGTTCGGGATGAGGTCAGTGCACCATAGTTCTACTCCTCACAATTTCAACATTTATTTTTTTTATGTTTTCTCATGGGTGCTGACTATTCAACCATTAAAAAATATTCGATATTTTGGATATGCACTTTCTGATTTGAGTACTTAAGCGAATAGAACATTGTTCAATTGGTTCTTCAAAACTTTTGCACATTCGCACACTCCTACATTCTTGGCATTACTAGAGGGGGAATAAAGCAAGGTAGAGTGACAACAGCCACATGGCCAACCACATCTGCTGGGAACTGATTTCACTCTGTCACTGTTCTCAGAAAAAAGCGAATACACCATGTTTACCAAGACTATCGAGTGGCCTTTCCAATGAAGTAGCAGTCATCAGCAACTTCCTGCACGGCCATCCAGGAAGCAGATCCATCCCCATTGCAACCAACACTTTCATCAACACCACCATTTTTAGCTGCCCATCGCCCAGGTAAAGTCCTTTATGAGGCTTGTGAAATTAATTAATTACATTAATTATTTAAGTTTGTGTTACAGCCACAAGCGGTCAGGCCGAGCCATAGTGATGATCAATGCAGACTATAAGCACGAGTAGAGAGCCAGGAAACACCTGGCTCACAGCACTTATATAGCGATGATCGATGCACTATCACTTTGACATCGCATATGCTTTGCATGACACCACAATTTGGCCACTTTTTCCCCATTTACCTTAGGGCTTTAAAAAGGGGATGCGCAATCTATACAAGAAATTTTACAAAAATCCTCACGGCGACATCTGTGGGACATGCAAAACATCATGTTTAGCCTTTTATTTATTATTCCTGGAATTTTACGTCCCAAAACCAGCTGTGATTATGAGAGATGCCGTAGTGGACGGCTCTGGAAATTCCAACAACCTGGGGATCTTTAACGTGCGCTGACATCACACAGTACATGGGCCTCAACATTTCGCCTCCATCGAAATGCAGACATATGACCTTACTCTTGCTGAAAATTCAGCATTTTATAATAGTAGAGTAGAACCTCATTAATTCAAACTCCGAGGGGACTGGAAATCTGTTTGAATTAACCAGAGTTCGAACTACCAAGGGTCCCTTTGACTGGCGGTACTAGTGCACAATACCAACATTAGAAACATGTGCGCTATTGACTGTGACTGCCGCGCTGCTGCCACCGGTCTCGTCTTGCAGCATGCTTGCGGGCCAGCGGAGATGCCACTGTGCATGTGCGGCATAGCTCAGCAGCACGGCCGCAACGACTTTGCACGGCCGGTGGCTCGTAGTCGCTGAGCTACCATATTTACTCGCGTAATTTGCACACTTTTTCTTGCAATTTTAGAGCTCCGAAAAGGGGGTGTGCAAATTACACGGAGATTTTGCATACATGTTCAAAATAATGTATATAATGTAATCCGGGCAGCATATGGCAACTTTTTCGGATACGATCTCACGTAACACTACAAAACGGTGGTGTAAGGGAATAGATTTTTTAGTTTATCGGTCTTAGCGTAATAGCGTAGTTATCGGAATAGCTAGTTACCGTAAACGGCCGATACCGTTTAGCGTGCCCACTGTATTTCGCAGATCTAACGTTACCATGCTTGCGTGTTTATTGTAAAACATGGCAGTAATTTCGGACGCCCGCTTCGAATTGATTTTGACGTTCCTGTGGCAGCATTTGCTTCGTTCGCAGCAAATGAATGTGTAAAATGGCTTCGCCTGCCTTCAGGTAGCTTTGACAATGCAGTGTTAGGGATAACTTAGGTGAATTTTTTGAGATCACTTCCCATTTTGAATGTTGCTAGGCCTGGCAAGAGAACATCTGTTTAAATTTCTGCAACATGTCAATTTATGCTCTTCGCCACTTGGTTCACAACTTATTTCTCTTTATTCTTGAAAAGTTGGAATGCTGCTGCTGCGGGAGTGTAAGTGAAAATTTTAGGTTTTATTTCTTTTCACTTTTCTTAATGCATGTATCCTTCGCTAGATGGTGCCACAATCAGAACTACCGTGCCGTATACGCTATTCCGCTAAACTAAAGCTCGTTTCTGCAACAAATGTTTGCGGTACGGTACGAAGAAGCTCAAGAGGAAGTTAAGAACTGCGCAGTGGGTGATGGAACGAAAAATTATAGGCATTACATTAAGAGATAGAAAGACAGCCGAGTGGGTCAGAGAACAGATGGGAGTCGCCGACATAATAACCGACGTTAAGAAGAAAAAATGGGCATGGGCAGGCCACATGATGAGAAGGCTAGATAACCGAGGGACAGTTAGAACGACGGAATGGATAGCGAGAGAGGGCAGGCGTAGCTGCAGACAACAGAGAGTAAGATGGGGGGATGAAATCAAGAAATTCGCAGGCATCAAATGGAATCAGCTCGTGCAGGACAAGCAAGAATGGAGAGGATTGGGAGAGGCCTTCGTCCTGCAGTGGACATAAGATGGGCTGATGATGATGAACACTATTCCTTTCCCGCTATCACGCTAACGCCCTAAACTAAAGATGTCTAATACGGCTGCTCCAGGGACACTTTTCACGGTCTCTTCGCGTTGAGGACAGCACGTAGAAGAGTTTCCGAGCCAACCGCTGATGGCTGCCGAGATAGTGGCGCGCTTGCGCTATCTTGACAGCCATGCGATCACTAGACAGCTGAGCGTCACTCCCCGTCCCCTCGAGTCTTTTCTTGCTCGTTAAAGATGGGCAAGGCGTTTCCTCTCCGCTTCAACAGCAGGCATCCCGATCGGGCTGATGTTATTGCATGCGCCCTCTGAGCGAGTGCGATGGGCCGGGCTCGTTTGATCTTTGCTTCAACCATTTTCATCGCCTCCACTCGCACGCTTTTATTCTAGCGACCGTACTTTAGGAGGCTTCCAGAGAAAATAATCCGAAAAGGGACATCGCACTTGCAGTCCCTTTTGTGTATGACTGTGCTCGCCTGTGCAGCGAGCGGCATGGCTGTGCAGCTGGCCAAAGTCTGTCCGTGTGCGTGCACCGCTGAGCTGGTCGGTGAGTGCAAAATATGCAAGGAAATTTTTTGTAAAGCTGGCTAAATATCAGGGGTGCATAAATTATGCAAGGGTGCAAATTATGCGGGAAAATATGGTATACCCTCTTTCCTCACGTGCATTGTACAAGTTCCGAAAAGGACGGTGCCGGGCGCCCTTGCAAGTGCACGAGGCATGATTTCTGCCAGCTGATGGCGCCTTCCAATGCCCATGGAGTGAGAGGATGGGCACGGGTTTGTGACGCTAAGGCGGCAAATGTGTTAACCTTGGGCGATTGGCTTGGGATTTCGCAAAATGTTGGTGGTTTGTGGGGTTTAACGTCCCAAAACCAGCTCTGATTATGAGATGCCGTAGTGGAGGTCTCCGGAAATTTTGACCACCTGAGGTTCTTTAACGTGCATTGACATCGCAAAGCACACTTCATGAATAGGGATGGTCGGTTAAATTTTTTAGTCGATGAATCGTTAATCATTTGTCGATTTAGCATTTCATCGATTAATTGCTTTCGCTGTGATGTTTTAATCAATTAATCGACATTTTTTATAGGTGCTTGAAAAATGATGCCTTGTTGTTTGAGAAGCGTTGCTTGCGTTTGATATCGACACAGGTATTTATCCGATGCGCTAGAGATCGCATGTGCGCATTAGCTGCTGTGTGAAAATTCGCACTTTCGCCAACTGAACACAGGAAGCCCGTCATCTTTGGATGACGTCAAGGATAGAAAATTCCGTGCGTGGCCATTATCCACGGATAACTCGGCAGCAGGATGTATTTCCTCGAAGTCTGCCTACTAGAGCGACCGAAATCGGTGGCGCTTTCAGCGACCGCACTGGTTGGAAAGTTGCACCGGAAACATGTAGTGTGGCCGAGGGTGAGGAAATTGTGAGAAAGGTAAAAAAAAGAGATGAGAACGAAAGGAAAGTTAAACACACTCGCTCCCTTGCAGGGACGGCAACATTTCTCGGTTTGTCCGTTATGTATTGTGGAAGCCCTCGGTAATACTATAACCATGAACTGACGTGATCTCTTCCTTGAGGTCACTCATGCGAGATTGCTCAGCAACATACTGGTCTCAAACAGGCCATCAGTGCAGGCATCTGCGGGAAATAGAGTGACACGCGTTTTTCCTCCCGGCTAGAATAAACGGCAGCTGTGCCAGTATAGTGCACAGGTTTCATCTAGTCGCCGACTTAACTCAGCGCTACGCCCACCTTTCCAATCGCGCTTACAGCTCGAACTGTGAACGCTGTCCAATGTATCAGAGATTAGAACACATAGTATTTTGCGACTGCCCTCCATTCATGCCACAGCAGTAGACGGCGGCCTCTAGGCTGGCTGACATGGGAGCACAAGCAATAGATGAAAGCTGTATTTTACCAGAAATAGGCGACCACACAGAATTACCAAATGCACAAGGTCATTTTTTCAATAGAAATGGACTGGATGCTAGATGTTCGGTATACCAATGTGCAAAGTTGAGGATTATGAAAAGCGACTATTAAACTTAAATGAAGTTAAAGTGGTTTCTTTCCATTATGGGACTATTAAACCTTTTTCATAATCCTCGAGTTCGTTTGCCTGCACAGCATTTTGCTCAACTAATGGCGGCCCCTGTCACGTTACAAGTGGAGGCGAGGTCCCAGTTACATGTGCTGGGGTTTGACTATTATGAGTATTTATGTCAAGAGAGCTGAGTCGACATTTTCGGCGTCACAGCATGCTGTTTTGCAGAAGTGAATAGCAGCTGCCATAAGTTGGGCTAAGTGCATTGCAGGGAAGCTAGCATTACTATTATCAAAGGATATATATGATTACTAGCGTCCATCTCCCCCTTGCACATGAAGTCATGTCTTATTATGTATATACGGATCACTCATTCTTATCCCCATCACCATGCTTCATAGCTCTTTTCCCCTGCTGCGTTGTCCCCAAAGTAGAGTAGAAGGCAGGGGCGTATTAAATCAGGCCACCCTCTCTTCCTTACAATAGATTATCTCTATTTCTTTCATTGGTGACAAATTATCTTTAATTCGCTAAGGAGTAAGATACAACGGCAATAAGAACTCAACCCGTCAAGAAATAAGGAGCGCATGTTACAATGTTGCACTTACACAAGAAGCATGTAAAATCTGGGAGTTAAATAAAACGGTGTAGGCGATGGCGATTGGGTTGAGTTCATCTCTATCTCTATGGGGTATGGCAGTCTGCGGCTCCGGGCTCCTTCTACTTGCATAAAAATATGCACTCGACATCTGCGTCTCGGCGTCGCCTCGCAATCATGTGCTCCGGCCAAGGGGTGGTGCTTGGGGGGGGGGGTGCCGTAATCGATTAATCGAAGATAATTAATTAATTTGATTAACTGAAAGTGGTAGATTAATTACAGTTAACTTATTAATGGTGTACATTTAATTGGTTAATCAATTAACCGTTCATCGATTTTACCATCCGTTCACGAAATGTAGTCTTAGCAGACTCGCAATCTTGTTCGAATTAACCGTAGCACGTTTCAAATTCGAATTTAAGAGTTTTTCACCATTTAAATACATGTAACTTTGCCGGGACCAACGGGCCAGTTCGAATTATCCATTGGTTCAAATTATGAGACCTTGAATTAATGAGGTTTCACTGCATAGAAAAAAGAATCAGTTGACTGAAAGTGCCACCAATGAGGCATAACTACGTATTAAGTGCATAAAATTCTCACATGAGCCAGCACATCTGGTGCTAGCAAGTGGGGTGCTGTAGACCTGCTCTACCTAAAAACCCTCCATCATGCTTATGGCACTGCACGCATTGCAACCCAAAACATAACTGCACTGTCTGCAGAAGGTGTGGCCACACAGTTGTGAAGGTGCATGGCCAACACAGTGTGACAGTACCGGGCAAGAAACAAACACAAGAATACAAGCCAGAATGGCATAAAAGGGGCACATAGCATTATGGTGTTCCTGCCGTTTCTGCACACTTCCCACAGACGAAAAATGTGCCACTTTGTTTCAGCAAATTTACTAGCAGCACTTTCTCTTCTTTATGCACTTGCAATATCTTGTGTTTGGTGTGTTATGCAAATGAGCCAAGGCATAGCCAAATGCACATAAATTAGTAAAAACAATAGATAACCTTTCTTGGACCAGAAAATTAATTAATGAGGGCTAAACAAACTATATTTACTGCTGTAACTTCTGCGGCCTACATGTAAAATTTTGTTACAATGAATTTTCTCAGATGTCCCATCAATTTAACTGTAACAGGATTCAGTTGTATTGCTTTAGGGCCCTCACCAACTCTGGCTACTTCAAGTTCACAAGCTCAATGCGTACACTGCACGCTCTCAATTGTGCCTGCCAAGAGTTCCACTGCTACGTGCCACAGAAGCAGTTCATATTTCAAGCGGAAAGCCATTTCTGGCTGCTTGCTTTCCTCTCGTCTGTATAGATCTCAAATGTGGAGAGGATGATGGCCGTGACAAAAAGCACCTACATCAAGTACCATGGACTACGTCAACGTCCGTGCTGTGACGCCCAAACCTTACCAGAAGTCGCCACGCTGTGTAAACTCCAGAAAAAAAAAGGGGGGCATCACATCACATACACGCATCATCGCGGGGACATGATGTAATGATATGCATTCATCACATGACCCCTCTACTCCGGGGCAGGAAAGGCAGGGAAAGAATTCAGCTAGCGAAGGCTAGACAGGCCAAGCAGTGAGTGTGTGGAGCTTGCCTCCAAGCATCATTTTTCTTTGTACACACCACCACAAAATATTTTTTTCTCGGCTTGTAGTGAATATTAATCACAACACTGACCGGGTCAAGGCCACCGTAATCGCCAAGAAACTGGCGTTTGTGTCAATACCTGGAATCCCTCTTTATCCAGACTACGAAAAGAACGCTGAACAGAAATGATGGCAATCTGCCACCAGTGTACGTCAGGTGTCTCGGCAGCGTTCTAAACGGACATAAGCCCACTTCGCTGGGTCATTTTGCTGTGAACAAGGCTACCGTACGGTAGTCAAAACGTCTTTTAAACCTTTTTCGTTTCAGTCGGCGCTGATTCTTCTCGTTTCTTCATGTAGTGAACAAATTTGAAATTTCTTTTGGAAGAACGCTCTCTACTGTGCACAAAACAACTTTCACCACATAACTAAGACTTCATATGTGACCCGGTGAGAGGCCCTTTAAAGGACCCATAACATCAAAATTTTAAACGCGAGATGTTTGCATTTTTTGGTTGTCCTGTATATGAAGGCAACTCTGACCAAGTAACAGTGGGAAGCGTTGCCTCTAGTCTATTTTAATGTGGCTGTAAAGTAAGTGAAAATTCTCATCTGGGCTTTCAGCACCTCTCGGTGTCGCCACTAGTATGATGCAATTACTATATAAACGCATGTACGGACCACACCCGTGTATGAGCCGCATCCTGGTTTTCCGAAATACATATCCGGAAAAAAAATATCCGCGTAAGGGCCACACCCCCCATTTCCTCGAACCATGAGTTCAAAATGCGTGTGCCTTTGCGGACTTTCAGGCACCGTCGGCAGATGGCGAACTCACGCCATCGAACTCGCACTACAGTCAACTCCCGATAATTCGAAGTCGCTTAATTGGAATTTTCGGTTAATTGGAAGTGAAGTCGGGGTCCCGTCAGTTCTGCATGCAAACCAACAGAAAAAAATGCTCGGATATCGGAAGTTAGAAGTATAAGTGTCGGTTAATTAGAAGTTATTTCCCAATCTTATGGCTTGAGATGATCGTAATTTCTGAGAAATTCCGTATCATTAAAGTGAAAAACAGCTTTGCGTGCTGAATTTACATTGCTGGCATCGCAGCTGACTACAGCTCCACAGCTCATGAAGCGTCAACGTTAGGTACTGGTGCCATCGGCATCGCAGCTGACAGTGCCGAAAATGATGAAGCGGCAGGGTTAGCCCATCCGCCCAGTGCAATAGCACCCTTGCATGGTCGCGTTGACGTTCTAGGCCTCTCTGTTTCCTCGAGTGTTAGTGAATCAGCCCACCGGCATCGATGCACAGTCGCAACAATGGCAACTTGCGGACCTTATTGTACACTTGACTTGGCGACGAAAGCTTTTGAAAGAAGTTGAGGAAGGAGGCACCGCCAAGCAGGACATCGCACGGATGTACGGCATCAAGCTCTCTTTCGAACTTCCAAGAACAAGCGCTCGATACGCGAAGCATTTGAGATTGACCAATTTAAAATGTCACGCAAGAGAATGCGCACCGGTGCCCATGTGGATGGAGTTAGAACGAGCATTGCTCATTTGGATTAGGGAGGCCCGGAGCAACCAACTTCCGCTCAGTGGCGATATCGTAGCAGTAAAAGCCTTATCGCTTGCGGTGATGTTAGGCATTGAAAACTTTTCTTCCTCCGATGGATGGCTGTACCAAAAGCACCTCCTCGAGCGGATGCTTTTGTGCATGGATAATGCCATGCAGTGCGAGGTGAGCCTCCTCAGTGCTATCCACATGCTGGCGTGAGCATGGGGTCGCGTTAAGGAGGAGACGATCGTGAACTGCTTCAGGACCTGCGGTTTTAGTGCAAGTGCCTCGAGAGATGAAGGTTGTTCGTCTTCTCCAGCGGGGGAAGCGCACACAACCGAACTTGACGACGATAGTCTTCAATCAGCTCTCGGTGATGCCCCTTTCGGAGAATACGTTGCCACTGACAGTCAAGATGAAACGGACGGACACCGAAATACTCGAGATCGTTCGGCCCAACGAGGCTGCTGACGAAAGTGACTTGGACGACGATGTTCAAGCGAGCTGCAACCTAGGGCTGCTGATGTAGCTGCGGGTCTTGCCCTCACGCAGCGGTTTTTTGCTGCAGAGAGTAACGCCGAGGAAGCACTCGGCCACGTCTACAGCCTGCAGAACTTGCTCTCCGCAGCAAGATGCCGCAAGCAGAAGCAGACGGCAATAACAGATTTTTTTTCCAAACAAATTAATAAAAATGTCCGTTTTTGCCCCCTGTGGTTAACTGGAAGTTTGTTTAATTTGAAGTTTTTCGCGGTCCCCATCAACTTCGTATTAACGGTAGTTGACTGTATCTATATCGGCATTAGCATCACTAACTCTCGTTTTGTGCATTGTTTGGGTTGTTTGGTCATTTGGTCTTGCTTTGCACGTCACTTGGCCATTTCGTACTGCTGGCATGTTTAATCGATGTGTTTATACATTTTTTCATGATGGGCAAGCACTTAAACAGCTACACAGCTGGGTTTAAGATGAAGATCATTGAGTTTGCTCTTGAACCTGGGAAGCGTGCAGCCAGCAGAAAATTTGACGTGAAGGACAAGTGCATTCAACAATGGTGTACTCAGAAAGAAGCATTGAAGAGCACAAGCAGCAAGGAGTGCGCTTTCCAAGGTAAGCCATGCAAATTTCCTGAATTGCAAGAAGAGCTACTTTGCTATGCGATGGAAGTATGCAACAATGACTATGCATTGACAACAGACATGCTGCACATAAGGGCTCAAGTCATGGCACGTGTGAAAAGCATACTGGACAACGATTTCAAAGCTGGTGCTGGCTGGGTGTGAAGATTTTTGAAGCAGAAGGGCCTCTCCTCTCGGTGAAGGACCACGCTTTGCCAGCGGCTTCCCCAAAACTACACCGACAAGGTGGTTAACTTTCACCAATATGCTATTGGCCTCTGCCATGAACACAATTATGGATCGTCACAAATAGTGAACGCTGACCAGACCACCGTGTGGTTTGACCGTACTCGAAAACTATGCAGAAGTCAGAGGGAAGAAGACCGTTTCAGTGTGGACTACTGGTGCTGAGCGCCAACCCTGCACAGCAACACTGCTTTGTGTTACCACGAACAGGTGGAAGCTACCCCCTATGTTGCACTGAAAAGAAAACAAATTCCGAAGGAAGTTTTCCCCAAAGGAATCGTAGTTCACGTCCAAGAAAAGGGCTGGATGAATGATGAACTCATGTTCAACTGGGTGAAAGTTGTTTGGCAAAGCCGCCTGGGTGCCTTGTTGACCAAACGATTGCTTTTTGTCTTGGAGAGCTTCCGCAGTCACTTGACGGATAAGGTCAAGGAAGAGATGCACCACATCTCACACAGACATGGCTGTTATTCCGGGCAGCCTTACAGGCATGCTGCAACCGCTGGATGTCAGCGTGAATCAGCCTTTTAAGGCTGAAAATGGATGGCAACCGGCAGCCACAAGCAGACGCAGACCGGACAGCTCAAGCGGGCACCACTTGTGATTGTGCTTGGATGGATTTTGTCCGCGTGGAACTCGGTACTGACGGACATCATATGCCGAAGTTTCAAATTCACCGGTATCTCCAACAGCTTGGACGGCAGCAAAGATGGCTTTTTGTGGTCTGATGAGTGCATGCCACAACAGAACATCAGCTTAGAGTCTGAGAAATCGGCAAATGATGACGATTGAGCGTTATGATGACTCTGCCATGAATACTGGAATAAACACTGTTCATTTGCTACTTGGTACTTTGTTTTTAATCGAAATTTTTTTTTCCACATTGCGTGTACGGGCCGCACCCTGAATATTCGCAGTCATATCTTAAAGGGGCACTGACACGAAAATTTTCGTCTGATGTTTTTTTGCTGCAATACGTAGCTGAGGATCTGTTAGCTATAACACGGCACGTCATTTGCTCCAGCGCGCGTCAGATAATTATTTACGGCCTGTTTATTACCCACTAGTTCCAGCTTCGGTTTGGGAGAGCTCAAAAAATGACAAGGCGCCCGGTGCAACTGGCGCCATCTGGCGCTCGCAATGAAGTAAACAAGTTCGACCACGTGAGCACACATAACTGTGACGCACTTCCGCACGACAACCGCTGCGTGTTCGCTTTCTTTCGCCTGTCGCACGTCCTGCGCGTTGTCGCTGTCATCGTTGTTTGGTGGCAACTATTTTCGTGAGGTCTGGCGTTGCCGGCAGTCTACTAACGCAGCCGCAGCGAATAAGCAATGGCGGCTATGACGTCATCATTGCTAGGAGCTCGGCTGCCGTGGTGACGTAGCGGAAGTTGGGGGTCCCGTTCAGGTCACCCTTGCTGTTGTCGATGTCACGATGTACGGCGCCTAGCGCTCGATTGCGCATGCAAACTTCAATATTAATTTAAATTACTTTGGAGCTGTGTTCGCCATTGAGATTTGGTTGATGACATGTGTATGTCCACGAAAATCGATCCTGCAGGCTATCTTAGCAACGAAATTTTGGTGTCAGTGCCCCTTTAAAAAATACGTGTGGCCCTTACATGCGCTTATACGGTACTATCAACCACTAATAATAGTAACTGATACGGTTTCATGAGCCAAAACCAGCTTCCTAAGCTAGAGTGGGCTGAAAACCCATGGCCATATGCCACAGTGATCAATAATGCACTAATGCTTAACAAAAATATTAATGAGACAAGTGACCTCACCTCTCCATACATGTCTAGCCTATTAACCTTGAGGCCAGACACTGCCAGGGGGTTGATAGTGAAACGAACCTGAAACACAATCACAATACAAATAAATGAGAGAAAACCTTTAATTTGAACTTTTCCTGGGGCCATCTAAAAGAAAACAACCAGTTATACCTAACTTTGATCAATATATCAGCTTACATCAAAAACCCACAGCCTGCATGCTACTGCAACCCAATACATCTCAAAACGACACTCTGAGCCATGAAATAGCGACAAAGTTATAAACAGCCAGAAATGTAGATAATGTAGGCATTATTAAGCATCCTTCCCATGTTTATGAAGAGGCCATAGTTGCAATGAATATAGAAAACAATACTGTGCTGTAACAGGGCTCTTATATGCAAAACCAAACAAACGGACCCGAATCACAAGTAAACGGCATTCCAGCTGTGGCTTTCACTGGTGTTCTGTGTCGAAGTTCAGGAGGCAAAGAAGTTTCCTCTTCCATATGGCCTAAGCGCGCTTTGGAGCTAGCTAACGAAGGTTTAGGCTTATAGATATAAATGAACATTATGTGATATGTTAAACAAAGTAGGCCACAAATCGGCTGCTTCCTCTCACCGTAATTGTTGGGTTTGCATCAGGAGGTGGAGCACCAGCCTGCAGGGCCATCTGTACAGACAAGAAAGCAGACAACAATGTAAAACACGCACAAGTATAGAAAAGCAAGATACCACGGACATAGCCACGCATTACACACAAGTCCTTTTCAGACTCTGCATACTACGCATCAAAACTCAAAATGCAAAGTTGTTTTGGTTGACTGGTTACCGTAAGGGTGCATAACGGCAGCAGCTAGTACATGCCTTTAACAGCTGAGCCGTTTATTAGGGGCAAGGTAAAACTGCACTTAGTGGCGTTCACAGCTAAAAGTGGAGCTATCACGCAAAAGGGAAAAGCAGCCCTACTCTTACAGGTCTGCTTTTTCCTTGACACACTACCCACACTGCCACATGATAGCGATTGTGCGAAGGACAACAAAGGGGCATGACCATAGCCAGGTGGAGGGGTCCTAGGGGCCCAGGCCCCTCCTGAAATTTTGACTGGGGGTAGTGTTAATAACATAGTGTAATGCTAATAACAATATTTGAGCCTATTAATAACATTTCATTTAAAGAGTCAATGTACATACTGCAATTTTTACTGAAAATAAACAATGAAAATAGATGTTTTTCTCAAATAGTCCCCCACCACCCTGAAAAAAATTCCTGGCCATAGGCCTGGAAAGGGGTAAGGTAAGAAAGAAAGAAGGTAATAGGAAAAAAAGGAAGAGCCTTGGGTTGCACAGAAGGGAAAGGTGGATTGGTGCTTACTAAGGGTATGCGAATATTCGAAATTTCGAATAATTTTCTAATAGGGTTTGCTATTCAATTCAATTCACACTTAACTTTTTACTATTTGAACTATTCGAAGTTGGTATTTAAGGAAAAAAAATACGCCATGTCTCCTAGCAAAGCTAACTAAGCTTTCTGTTGCAGTTTTCTGTTGGATTGTTCTTCATGATTTTTGAATGACACTGTGGGGATACACTAGTCACGCAATAAATTTTTTACGCCCATGTTTAGCAATACATTTCTCCACTATTAGATATGGTATTACTCAAAAATATTCGAAAATTATTCGAAAAATATTCTATTTGATTTGCGCTTGCACATAAATATTCGAATTCGCTTTGCACTCAAAATTTTGCTATTCACACAGCCCTAGCGCTTACCCTTGGCCCCACTACCCATACCCCCACCCTCAGCCCAGTGCTACATGATGGTGATAGTACTACACAGCAGTGAACTTGATACCCTTGCCTTGACTCAGCTGTTTACACAGATTTCGTGAAACAGGCTTGACTTTTTGTTTTTACAGGTGTGCGCAGATGACCCATTGATCGAATTGGGGAGATAATGTGCTAAGATGGTGGATTTGAGAAAGCACTGCATGAGGAAATGGTCCCAAGCGCGAGGAAGGGTGAACTTGCAGAGGAGGGATCCTCGTGCCTCGGGAGGGCGGCCTCTCCCTTATACTCTTCTCTCTTTCACTTTTCTTTCTCTCCCTCCTGTGACACTTAGCAGTGCTCTCTCCCAACTAGGGCTGCAGGAGATGTAGCATCCTTTCCTCACGTCAACATCCTCTCTCTCTCCTGTGAGCCAACACTGACAATGCAGGCGTGGTGCTGCATTGACAGGGAGGTCAGGCATTTGTACGCATCTGGACAGACCATTGGATGCCGTACCAACTTTCCATAAGACAATGTGGCTTTTTGGGCTAGTTAGTTTGATGCAACAAAAGGTATTGCCACATGCAGGAACAGAGTGCTCACTAGCAAGCACGGTGAAGAAATGTATTTACAGATTATGTATACACAAGGAGCAGCCGTTGCAGCCAAGCTGGATGAACAGCAGCAACAACAGCAACAGCATGAGTGGTCCCCCAGTCGTCGTCTTCGTCACTTTCCTGCGCACACTGTCACGTGACAGATGGTGCCCTTTCACTGATCAGGAATGCTTCATAACATACAACCCCCAGCAGTCAGAGCACCGTCCTGGTGCTTAAGCTAAAGTGGTATCATGGTCGGAGAAGTATGGCTTAAGGCGGAAAATGTGGACATCACTGCCTGCTACGGAAGAGGATGAGGGACTCTCCAACGGCGCAATCTGATATGTTACTTCTGTGAGTTGGCAGAGAACTTTGTATGGTCCAGAATAGCAAGAAATGGGCGATGACAGGCCGACGTGGCGTGAAGGCGTCCACAGAAGGACCAGAGATCCGGGAGAGTAGTGAACTTCTCTGTGGCGGGTATCGTAGCGGGCCTTCTGGGACAGCTGCGAGAGAGAACGACGATTCCGTGTGATGTGGCGGGCCGTTTGAGCCTCAGCAATGACATCGCAAGCATACTCCGTGGTCCTGTCGAGCGCTGACGGCAACAGTGTCTCAAAGGGTAGCATTGGATGACGGCCAAACAAGAGATAGAAGGGGGAGAAGCCAGCTGTGTCATGGTGTGACGAGTTGGAGGCGAACGTCACAAGTGCTATCCCAGTCACGGTGATCTGCTGAAACATACTTGGATAGCATTCTTGTAAGGGTGCAATTGAGGCACTCCGTTAGCCCGTTCGCTTGCAGATGGTAGGCAGTGGTCAGCTTGTGACACGTAGAAACAGGAGCGAAGAATGTCGTCGTCGACTTTTGAAAGAAAGGCACGACCACGGTCAGTCAGCAACTGTCGCGGGGCACCGTGATGCAGGATGACGTTGTGAAACAGGAAGTCGGCAACGTCTGTGGCGCAACTCCTAGGTAGCGTCCGCGTTACAGCACACCATGTCACGTAGTCAGTGGCTATGGCAATCCACTTCTTCCCCATTTGTGAAGGTGGGAATGGCCCAATGAGGTCGAGTCCAACGCGGTAGAATGGGAATGCGGTAGTTGGAATGTCTATAGGCTAGAGTGGGCCAGCTCGTAACAATGACGAATACTTGCAGCATTGACAGGGTTCACAAGTAGCAATGCAGTGGCACACACAACACAGAAGGCCTGGTGTCATCAGTAAAGGGGCCCACAGCATGCGCCACAGGGCGAAGAAAGAGAGATGGCGTGCAAAGTAACCAAGAGGCGCTAGAATGCACGCGCCGGTGACACGTTGGCGCTCGTCGTTGGTTGATGACTGGCTTCGTGGCACGCGACTCGCGCCGCGATCGGAGGTGAAAAAGCGCTGAGCTGGGAATTGTCCGAGTGGCGACCGCTGAGGAAGGACGCATCGGCAGCTACGCTCTGCCGACGGGACGAGGTGTTCGGTTCGGGAGCCGGGACGCTGGTACCCCATCGTGTGGCCGTGGACCTTGATTACGTTCGGGCGAGGCTCTTTGGAGGTCCTGCAGCGGACGCTTCCTGACGCACCGCCAACAATCCTCCTTCAAGGGTTGGCCAGCAGCAATTCACCTGGCCGTCATCTCTACGTCGAGCGGAGGACCGTACTTGTACTTAGGCCTCCGGGTAGGCCTAACTCGGGGAGACGCCACGTAGCGCCTTGAGACCGGGCGTCGGCTACGGCAGCAGGCGGTACCCTCTGGACGACGCAAGGGAGGCCGGCAAGAACTTGGAGTAACAGGATCAGGTCCAGACCGGCAACGGACTTTGCCATGAGGAAAAACAGCTCTGACCACGTAAGAACGTTTCATCTGTTATTCGCGACAGCGTCGCCGAAACCAACGTTGCCAGACTCAGGACTGAGCGCAGCGCTGAATTGAGACTTGAGTATTGTTAATCAGTCGGTTTCAATTTGTAGGAATTTCTGTGTTAGTTTTCTTTTCTGCTTGTATATATTTTGTTCATTTTTGGGTTTGCCGTGTGCTGCGTGATAAAAGCTGGTTTGCTGTGCTCCAAAACGCTACCGTCGTCAAACGAGTCTCTCCCTCTCCAACGCTCGGCATTTCGCCCTCCGAGATCTGCGTAAATGTGACCTAAATTGGCGAGCCTGTGCCAGGATTTTCATCCCCTGCCCAGTCACTGATACTCGGAGAGTGACGAGATGGATTGGGAGCATTTGGCCACGGTAGCAAAAGAGATAGGAATGGGCAAAGAGGAAACTTAAATTTTTTTTGACAAGCACAGAGGGAACAAGATAAGCAGATAGCACAGAGGGAAAGAGAACAGGAGCGCGAGTTCCAATGGGAAAAAGAGCTGCTCGAACTAAAGTTGAGAATAGCACAAGCGAATGGTGTCCCACAAGATGTACAGTGTGTGACATCGACATCCTCTGGTTCGCAATCTCCCAAAACCACCCGCATATGTCCCAGAAAGTTAATGGCCCCATTTGATGAAAAGCGTGATGACTTGGACACATATTTACATAGATTTGAACGGATTGCTAGAGGCCAAGGTTGGGACAGAAGAGAGTGGGCAACAGCACTTAGTTTGTGTCTGGTTGGAGAAGCCTTAAGTATTTTTGGTCGGATGCCCGCTGATGACTCTATGGATTATGACAAAGTGAAGAAGACGCTGTTGCACAGATTTAGGTTGACGGCGGAAGGCTTCCGGGAGCGGTTTCGTGGATGCAAGCCAGAGAATGCCGAGACAGCGAAACAGTTTATGTGCCGCCTGTCAAATTACTTCGAGAGATAGATAGAGATGGCAAATGTGGAAAAGACATACGAAGGTGTACGTGACTGTATGGTGGTTGAGCAATTCCTAGATTGCTGTAGCAACAAGTGTTTTTCTTAAAGGGGCACTTACACGAAAATTTTCGTCTGATGTTTTTTTCGCGGCAATACGTAGCTGGGGACCTGTTAGCCATGACACAGCACATTAATTGCTCCAGCGCAGGTCAGATAATTATTTACGGCCTGTTTATTACCCACTAGTTTCAGTTTTGGTTTGGGAGAGCTCAAAAAACGACAAGGCGCCCGGTGCAGCTGGCGCCACCTAGCGCTTGAAATGGAGTAAACGAGTTCGACCACGTGAGCACACATAACTGTGACACACTTCCGCATGACAACCGCCGCGTGCTCGTTTTCTTTCGCCTGTCGCACGTCCTGCGCGTTGTTGTCACTGTTGCTGTCATCGTTGTAGGGTGGCAACTATTTTCTTGAGGTCTGGCGTCGCCGGCAGCCTACTAACGCAGCCGCAGCGAATAAGCAATGGCGGCTACGATGTCATCATTGCTAGCTGCACTCTCGGAGCTTGGCTGCCGTAGTGACGTCGCGGAGGTTGGGGGTCCCCTTCAGGTCACCTTTGCTGTTGTCGATGCCGCGATGTACGGCGTCTAGCGCTCGACTGCGCATGTGCACTTCAATATTCATTTAAATTACCTTCAGAGCTGTGTTCGCCATTGAGGTTTGGTAGATGACATCTGTATGTACACGAAAATCGATCCCGCAGGCTATCTTAGCAGCGAAATTTTGGTGTCAGTGCCCCTTTAAGGAACGAAAGGCAGCCTCACTTAATGATGTGGCTGAGTATGCGGATCAGTATTTGGAGGCACAAGGGCTTAGAAACTTGGGGAAGACGAATGAGGAGGTCAAGTCAAAATCAGATGAGACAAAGGGTAGGCCGCAGAGAGCACCCAACAGGTTACAGTGACCGATCATATGCTTCCGTAACCACAGTGGGCACCGGGCTATGGTCTGTCGAGCTGGGGGTGGCCATATGCATTACCAAATAGTGTGCCAGTTGTGCGATAGAAGAGGTCACCGTGCAAATGAGTGTAGGTCAGGGACTACAGACAAGGTAGCATGTATAGTGGAACCCCAGGACAATAGCCGGAAAGAAAGAGGGACTAGAGACAAAGTAACTTGCACCGTGGGTTCCCAGAAAGATAACATGAAAGTAGGGAAACAAGGGCAGAAGGAAGACACGGGACAGCAGAGTGAAATTACTATTAGCCCGCAAGGAGATGGGTTACCAGTGGTAGATGGAGAAGTGCATGGACAAAGGGTGAAAGTTTTGAGAGATACGGGTACAAACATTGTTTTGGTGAAAAGGAGTTTAGTGGACGAAGCAAACCTAACGGGAAAGTATGCTACAGTCATCTTGGTGGATAGTTCTGTGAGAAGACTTCCAGAGGCTCGAATCACGGTGCAAGAATATTTAGGTGAGAGAACGGCGCCGCTTTCCCTGTCCCCGTATAGTTCTCCTTCTCAATAGCCCCCACAGATGGCGCTACCAACTACTGCCCGGTCAACGTCGCCCCGGCCGCTTCGGTAGGTGACCTCCGCGGAAGGGAAGCATTGCGTCCTGGAGTTCACTTGAAACTCTGCTCGCTCATAAGTATGCACATGGATATAATACTTTAAATCCAACGGTGCCTTAGCTATTTCCCACAAGACGTAGCACGCTGTTGTCACGTTTAGCCACTTTGTACTATCGCTGAAGCAAAGGACATCCCCTTCTCAGGCGCTCGCATGTGCAGCGACGGCGTTCCAAAAGAAGCGGCATACTTAAACGGCTGTTTCTTTCGACGTCTTACCTTTGTAAGACCACAAGTGGCCGCAATCAATTCAGAAACCCACAGTAAGACACCTACAAATTCGGAATTGTATTACCTTAAACATCGTAATTTAAATTTACCCACTGCGCGTAGGTATTGGTTTCACATGGAGCATATCGGTTCCACAGAGTGCTTGTTTATACAAGAGAGAATAAATCTCCGAATTTTTTACATGTGTGTGGCGAAGATTGCGCTAACTAGATTGCAGATTCATGTCGATGGTGGGGAATATATTACTGCCTGATAAATTGTTATAAGTAAACAAGTACCTGAGAACTTAGTGACCCCATGAGAATTTATTATAGAGAACAAGCGTTCAAAAGGGCACCAAAATTTGCAAAACACAAATAGCGATGAGCAGAAAGCACAGTTATGTAATGAATAACACAAATTCAACAAAAGTTACAATTTCAAATGCTCATTGGGTTACAAAGCTCTCACACAAGCTTCGACATCTTTCGCAAATCCTGGCTTTTCTTGGCTTGGTTATTCTTCAGTTGTCGGCAATACTGCCGCATGCGGAGACATGTGTAATAATGTAGCAGCTTGGCTAGCATATCCTCTCTGTGGAGAGCACACGGAAATGTAAAATTAAAGTTTTCCAGAACAGCATCTGTTGTTTTGTCGTAAACATCTCTCTCGCTGGCGTACTTCGAGAAATGTTCCTCAGCTTCCTTGAAGAGATGATAAAGGTGGATGTTTGGGTGCTTCAGGTTACCTCTTGTCTTGCAGTTCACCAGGTCTGCCTCGGGAGCACTACAAGTGCCAGTTTTCCCTTCGAGAGCTTGTTTGCAAGTAGCACAGGATGCTTCCTTGCTCAGCTTCCGTGTGACAAATCCTGTCACATAATAGACGATGCAATCAACAACAGTGGCATTTGAATAATCGTGCTCGAATACCTCGTCACACTCCCACTTTCCGGTGCTTACTAAGCCATCAAGCTTCTCCTTCAGCTCTTCAAGCTTTCCATTTCGCTGTGCTGAGGAAGACTTAAATATTTCCCTAAAGTCCGCAAGAGTAATAAAGGCAGACTGTCCCTTTTCTGGTGCAACACAGTTTCCAAACCGTGGTGGTTTTAGCAGCGAATAGAGCGACAGCATGCGGTAGAGTTGCAAGAAAGTAGGGAAAGTGGGATGCTCATTTTGGCCACCTACTTGTCTGATGATGCCAAAGAAGCACTCTAAAGGGTCCTGATTCATTTTACCTGTAAGCACATACTTAAAGTCACAGTGCTCCAGAAGGTACAGTGACAATTCCCTTACTGACTTTAATGTAACCCGCAATCCATCGGCTGTAGACTGCGTGAGAAAGAGGTCTTTGTGTATGTCACCCCGCAACACTTCTTCCTCCCAATCATCAAGCCACTCAGGAGCCTTGATGAGGACGTCAAAGTCTTTGCACCCTGGTGTTAATCCTTCAGCAGGAAAGCGTCTGTTGAGGGCATCAAACATATCATTTAAGAGCAATGTAAATTCCACAGTGGGTTCCACATCATACAGTCGTGGTGCTCCTAGACGTGCATAAAACTGCAGTCCCTTCGCAACAGTCCTGCTGAAAATTTGAGTAGCCAGCTTAACTCTCATGCGCAGCATATTTGAGGGATTCACATGATTGTATGAAATTTTTGGGCACACTCGAAGCTCTCCAGCATTTTTCGAGTCTGCTACAAACAGAGCATCATAGCATGACCATTTTATCAGTTTGCCGTTCCTCTTGAGGATTTTCTTATCATGCAAACGATTCCGAATGCACTTGAAAAGGTGGGGCACGTCTGCGACCACGTATACTCTATTTGATGGATTTGATGGATGTTCAAATGAATTTACCACATGCCCTTTGGCACCACTGACACCGAATGCCTTCCACATCGCCCTATTTGTGGATGCACCATCGCAAACAACGCCATCAATAATAACGCCAGCCTGCTCCAAGCGTACAATGCACTGAAGCAATAACTGGGCTGAAAGTGTCCCTTTTGTCGGTCCTTTGGAAGCAAACACAGCTACTGGCTGCAAGTAGTGCTCACCGAATGGTGCAAATGCAAACACCAACCCATGATCAGCCAACTCGTCTTTCTGGCTGATACCCTCACCATGATCGACAAGGCCAGCATAAGTCATGGTTTTTGAGTTTACACACATTTCTTTCCTGACCTGAATTTCATCAAGGATGAGCATTCCTCTGCGCTGGAAGGCTGCCTTTAGGGCTTCGAAAAACTCATCATCAAAGCCACACTTCAGTCCCACCATGTTGATGTATTTCCTGATTGTGGACACACATGGCAAAGGTAGCACCTCATTATTTCGAAGAAAGGAGTAAGACGCAGGGCTTCTAATATGCATCAAAAGGCACAGCAGCAGCCAGTCGTCGGAGTACCTTCTGTTCTTCGCGCTTGTTGCTCTAGCAGCAGAGATACACTCTTCCAGGAGAACAAGCTGCATTGGTGGAATGTCAAGCCCTCGGAGCTTCTCGCTGATTTCTTCATCCTGCAACTTCATTAATTCTTGTCTCGTGTTCTGAAGCTGCCTCGCAAGCAGTTCGTTGCGCTTCATAAGTCGTGCGCGTGATCGTTGCAATGCAGACTTCGCTTTCCGCAGAGCATCCAGCTTCTCCTTCTGATCAGGCAGTACAGAGATCCTGATGTGTTTAGGTGGTTGCCTCTGTCGAGCTCTGGCAATCCGCCTGTCATTATGTATTCTCAAAGTGTCAACTAAGGCTCTGCATGACCGACAAATGGCATTACCAGGTGACACAAGTGGACATTTGTTGTGCCGCCATTTCCTTTCACAATTGATGTACGCGCACTGCGGAGTGACATTCGGAAAATCTTTCAAGCTTGGCCCTCCAGAGCAAACGTCTAAATTTGCCACAGCTCGTACCATGTCTTCAACTTCAAACACCGATGTAGCAAGTGGACTTATGCCAACATCAGTGGGTTGAATAGGCTTGCCAAGTATAAACAATTGCACAGTCATGTCGCTTTTGATGTGCACAGACTTTCTGTTAAACGGCACACCAGGTCCATCACTGCTGTTGCGAGGCACGGAAGCGTCATTGAACAGGACATCCTTAAACCCGTCGCTGTCAATTCGATGGACAGCCCACGATGAAGATGGAAGGCATATGCTTGCAGCTGACGCGAACAGTCGATCAAACACAAACAGGGTAGAAACGTGGGCTTCGGTGGCGTCGCCAACTTCGTTTGCACAAGCACTTTGCTCCGGCACTGCATTTTCTGCGAGCGAACGAGGGTGGGTCTCTTGCTCCGTGGCCTCTTCACAGCTTTTACCGCGGGTAAAAGTGCGGGTCAGCTCGCCACATGTCCGCCGTATTGCCTTCTTTCGAGGGCTCTTAATCTTTTTTGACAGGTAGCCAGGAGCACCATCGAAAATAGACGGCACAGCATCCTTGGTGAGCCCGGCTCTCCTCTTCCCGGACATTAGAACATGTCCGTTAAATTCTGAGGACCACGTCTTCAGCAGAAAATGGGGAGCGAAGTGCCTTTCACACACACGGTCGGTCCTTTGCAACACGCGGTCTTTTCGAGGTGTCGCACGCCTCCATGCCTGAAGCCTCTCTTCGTTCGCTGGCGGCGTGAAAAGAGCGTACTTTTCATTGCAGGATTTGTTGCCGCTGTTGCAAAAGGGCACAAAACACTTGCCCATTGTTCCACTTCACACAAACACCAGGAGCAGGTCCAGCAGGAAAAAACACAGCACCAGCAGAGAAAGACACGAACGTGCTACACATTGCCCATGCGGCGCAGGAGATTTACCAGCGTCTCCGGCGAGGGAACCGGTCCTATGGTCTTCAGTTTGGCGCGCCATCTCTCGGCACTGAGAAGAAGGAGTACACAACCCGTCTCTCCCCACAAAGCGCTCTCTCCGCGTCGTTCGCTCACCTAATATTCTTGCACCGTGGCTCGAATTAAGGTGGCAAGTCCATATTATACAGGTTGGGTGACAGCAAGGTGCTTAGAGAAGCCTATGTTCGACTTGATATTGGGTAATGTGCCAGGAATGAGGAAAGTAGGTGACCCTGACAGGAACTGGGAGAACAACAAGAACACAAAAGAGGAACGTAATGCACACCTCGTGAGAACAGGGGAACGGGAAGAGAGTAGACGAGAGGAACCATGCTGTGAAGGTTTATGAGAAATGCAGCTGCAAGCAACCGAAGTGGCATTGGCAGTAATGACGAGAGCGGCAGTAAAGAGAGAAGCAGAGACCACGGGTTTGAAGGTGATAGCCATTCAGAGGATAGATGTAACCCCTATAGAGTTCCGAGAAGAACAGAAAAAGGATGAATCACTGAAGGCATGTTTTCAGAATGTAGGGGAACCTTTAAAGAAACGGAGGAGCAAGAACCTATTTGAGTTCCTAATGCATAATGGACTGTTGTATAGAAAGTGTCGCTTTAGTTCAGGAAAGGAGATACAACAGTTGGTAGTGCGCAGAGTTTTCAGGAGTAAGATTCTAACATGGGGACATGAGAATCTTAAGGCGGAGCACGCAGAGCTCAAAAATATGCTGAAGAGAGTAACGGAAGAGTACTTTTGGCCAGGAGTCCAGTACGATATTAGGAGATATTGGAAATCAGTGGATGCGAATCGGCAGACGATCGTGGAGAGGCATGGAGAAACTGAAAGAAATGTTGCTTGCTTGGCAGTAATAGGAGGTAGTGTCGGGATGGAAAGACACAGTTACAATCCGAGAAGATATGACTATGATACGTTCAGGATTTTGTGCAATGAGGAGAGAAAAACAAGCAAAAAGGAGTTATGCTATGGTGGTAAAGGAGTGCGATTTGCTGTAACGAAGCCTCCATTTAAAGGGTCCCTGAAACGTTTTTTTGACATTTCGTCACTGCTTAGGCAACAAAATTATGAAATCATTCACACCGTAAAGCGAAGCACCATGCGCTAAGGCAGCTATGGGCTTATTTCTGTCGCCTTCTTCCTTACCACTGCTGTTCCTCCTCAACTCGATCTGCTGCGGAGTGCGCGCTAGCGACGACAGCGCTTCCCACGTCAGCCGCTCTGCCGAGCCCTCCGTAGTTACATAGCGCCCCGATATCCTCACTGAGGTCGCCCGCCTCGGCAGTGCTAGCCTCTGTAATAGAGCGCCGGCGACTCGTGTGTACGCCGCCAGATGCCGCGACGATACCGTTGGCTGAAACGAAGGAGTACGTTGTAGAAGGACGTTGTTCACAGCTAGGTTTTGAAAATTACGTGCACGTCACTGGCTCGGGGCCAATCAGCGACCTCTCATTCGATCGGTCGATGACGGGGGCATTTGAAAACGCCTTTTGGCGAGCCGCTGAGATCTTTTGCGAGGCCTTATTGTAAATTCCTTATTGTAACCTTATTGTAAATTCCACACTTTACGCACAGCACTGAAATCTGCCCTCAAATGATCCTAATGACTCGCTCTACTGGATCACCATGTTTGCACAAAATCGTCAAAACCGTTTCAGGGTCCCTTTAAGAGCAGAAGTTGGCAATTTCATGAGTAGAAGCTGCGGAGCAACGTGTAGGCGATCGAAATGCAGCAGAGGGTGTAGCATGCACAGTGATGCATTGATATTGTTCAGTGGATACAGACTTTTCTATAACCTATACTCAGTGAGGGTGCTAATGTATAATCTGGAAGTGATTGATTGATTTGTGGGGTTTAGCGTCTCAAAACCAGTTCTGATTATGAGAGACGCCGTAGTGGAGGTCTCCGGAAATTTCGACCACCTGGAAGTGTATATGTTGAAAATGCACCGATGTTTTGGAATTGATTCTGACTTTGTGCAGTTGATATTCACAGAGGTATTTAGTGGTACGAATTACCAGTGAAGTGATGTGAACAGCAGATGCGCTTAGAAGGTAATGCTGTGATGTAGAAGTGTGCTGGTAGTGAAGTGTAGTGTGGACTACAACACGGTCGTATAGTGAACTTAGTGAACATTTATGACTCTCGTGAGGAGTGAACATTGAGGGCAGTGATGATGTATTAGTGTTATGTGTGATAGTGTTATGTGTGGTATAACGTGACTCGTGAAGTGCGCGTAACAAGTGTGGTGAGACATCAAATAGGAAGACACCAAATAGGAAGCGCTGCAAATCTACAGGTCTGTCTTCACTAGGACACAAAAGAGTTTTTTTTTTTAAAACTTTCAAGAAAGGGGGCCAATGTCATGAGTAAAGAGGCCCACAGCACACGCCACAGGGCGAAGAAAGAGAGATAGCATGCAAAGTAACCAAGAGGCGCTAGAATGCACGCACCGGTGACACGTTGGTGCTCGTGGTTGGTTGATGACGGGCTTCGTGGCACGCGACCTGCGCTGCGATCGGAGGTGAAAAAGCGCTGAGCTGGGAATTGTCTGAGTGGCGACCGCCGAGGAAGGACGCATCGGCAGCTACGCTCTGCCGACGGGACGAGGTGTTCGGTTTGGGAGCCGGGACGCTGGTACCCCATCGTGTGGCCATGGACCTCGATTACGTTCGGGCGAGGCTCTTTGGAGGTCCTGCAGCGGACGGTTCCTGACGCACCGCCAACGATCCCCCTTCAAGGGTTGGCCAGCAGCAATTCACCGGGCCGTCACATCTCTACGTCGAGCGGAGGACCGTACTTGTACTTAGGCCTCCGGGTAGGCCTAACTCGGGGAGACGCCACGTAGCGACTCGAGACCGGGCATCGGCTACGGCAGAAGGCCCTCTGGACGACGCAAGGGAGGCCGGCAAGAACTTGGAGTAACAAGATCAGGTCCAGACCGGCAACGGACTTTGCCGTGAGGAAAAACAGCCCCGACCACGTAAGAACGTTTCATCTGTTATTCGCGACAGCGTCACCGAAACCAACGTGGCCAGACTCAGGATCGAGCACAGCGCTGAATTGAGACTTGAGTATTGTTAATCAGTCGGTTTCAATTTGTAGGAATTTCTGTGTTAGCTTTCTTTTCTGCTTGTATACATTTTGTTCATTTTTGGGTTTGCCGTGTGCTGTGTGATAAAAGCTGGTTTGGTGTGCTCCAAATGCTGTCGTCAAATGTCTCTCTCTTCCTCTGGCACGCTCGGTATTACCCCTCCGAGATCCGCGTAAACGTGACACCTGGCCAGAAGAAACGGTGCTGTACGCGATGGTACGTGCGAGTGGCGCCTAGGTGTCCAGCAGTGGCGGCGTCGTGGAGTTGTTCAAGAACCGTAGAACGAAGTGTGTCCGGAACAACAAGTAGAAGGTCTGGGCCATCAGAGCTGGTGTTGCATCTGTAGAGAATGCCATCGTGAAGCACGAATAAACGAAGCGAGGGGTCAGGGTGACGAGAGCATATGCTATGTATAATGGACCGCGAACGTGCATCGGCGAGTTGTTTGCTGCGTATATCTGCGAAGGCTGATATGGACAGGACACACGTGTCGGAATCATGCGCTTCAGAGTCTGGGGAATCCACGGGATGACGAGATAGGCAGTCGGCATCCTGGTGCATGTGGCCAGACTTGCAAATGACATCAAAGCTGTATTCTTGCAGCTTCAATGCCCAGTGACCAAATCGGCCAGTAGGATCTTTTAGGGAGGACAACCAGCAGAGTGCATGGTGGTACGTAATGACCTTTTCCGTAATGACCGAAAAGGCCATTACGGACCACCATGCTGAATTTTCCGATTGCCCACACTGGGGCGAAGCAATTTCGCACGGTGATTGAAAACTTGCGTTCTAACAGGGAGAGGAGGTGGCTGGCATAAGTGATTACACGGTTTTGACCGCGCTGCAGCTGGGCGAGAACAGTGCTGATGCCATGGCCACTGGTGTCGGTGCGAACTTCTGTGGGACCAAAGTGGCCAGGTCGGGTGGTGAGGTAAGCAATTTGATGAGCGCGTGAAATGCATCATCCTGTTCAGGTCCCCAAGAAATGATACGTCCTTCTTCAGGAGTTACGTGAGGGGATGGGCAATTCAGCGAAGTTTCTGACAAAACAGCAGAAATAAGAACACAGGCCAACAAAGCTTCGAACATCTTTGGTCTATCTTGGTATGGGGAAATGATGGACGACGCGCACTTTGTCGGGATCAGGTTGCACACCTTGAGCATTTACAAGGTGGCCAAGCATAGTAATTTCTCGGCAGCCAAAGCAGCACTTATAGGAGTTGAGCTGAAGGCCTGCTCATCAGAAGACTTCAAGAACTGCCGATAGGCAGGTAAGGTGGCTTTCAAATGTCGGCAAGAAGTCACATGATCCAGATAGCAGAGGCATGTTCACCATTTGTATCCACGCAGAAGTGAGTCGATCATTCTTGCAAACATAGCTGGGGCATTACATAATCCGAATAGCCTTACCTTAAACTGGAATAGTCCGTCGGGGGATACAAACGCAGTTTTTCACGGTCCCTATTGTCGACTGAAACTTGCCAATAACCTGAGCTGAGATCAATGGAGGAGAAGTAGGTGGATCCACGTAAACAGTCGAGAGCGTCGTCAATCTGAGGCAGGGGGTAGATGTCCTTACGCATAACTTTGTTCAAGTGCCGGTAATCTACGCAGAAACGCCAACTGCCATCCTTCTAGACTAACACGACCGGCGACGCCCCAGGGCTACAGGAATGCTCTATTACACCTTTTGCCAGCATTCTTTCAACTTCACGCTGAATTACTTGTCGCTCAGCATGGGACACGCGATAAGGACATCGTCTAATTGGGCTAATTGGGCGGACGTCGCCAGTGTTGATTGCATGAGTGACGAGATGTCTGACCCAAAGGGCGGTCCAAGTCAAATATGTCGCGGTAGGAGTGCAATATGTGCTGTATGTCGGCTATCTGCTGGGTGGAGGTCAGGTGCGATAATCTTGTCAATGTGGTCACCGGCGGGACTGTGCGAGGAGGCGGACGAAACAGATGGCAAAGAAGCGTCAGCGATAAATGCAGAAATGGCATACTGGTCAATAGAAGATACTGTGCCGAGAGTCATATCGTGTGGAATAACTTGGATTGACCAGCTTAAGTTCAATAGAGGCAGTGATACTCGGTTATTTGTAACTGCCAGAACTGTATGAGGAACCGCCACTTTTCTGGCCAATAGAATGTCAACGACTGTAGTCAGGATATAATCACCGTCGGGCAGAGCAGGTGAGGATACCAAGCTCACATACGTCACAGGTTGTGGAGCTAGACGGATATGATCCATGGAACACAAGTGCGGCTGACGTATGGCCGTAGCGTCATAAGTAGGTCAAGCTGAAGCAAGCCGGTTCCACAGTCGATAAGGGCAGAGTGAGCGGATAGGAAGTTCATGCCGAGAATAAGTACGTGAGAGCATTGTTCGAGCAAGCAAGTAGTATGGTAGGAAGTCCATGCCGAGAATAAGTACGTGAGAGCATTGTTCGAGCAAGCAAGTAGTATGGTAGTAGAGCAGTCACCAATGCTTATTTGCGCAGAGCACATCTTGAGCACGGAAAACGTCTTACGACACGGATGAGGGGTACCGTGGGCAGCGTGAGAACCTTCTTAAGGCAGCGGTGCAGTTCAGAATGCATGACTGATATATGAACCCCAGTATCCAAGAGAGCTACAAGTTCGTCGTCTATTTTTACGTCAGGTTGCGTCTAGTCTGCAGTGTGGTCAGAGGATTTGTCTGGGAAGTCGCCGATGCAGCATGACCTCTGGGAGCTGCACCACCTAGTTTTCCCGGGGCAGGCGTCCCATTGGCGATGTCGGGCGGAGGAACTGGGGCGAGCAAGACGACAGGCGGCGGGAGAACGGCGAGCGGGACTCATGACCACGCGGGGATGGGGAACGGCGATACAGCATGGACGAAGCCTCGTCACTGCTGGTCTGAGGTGGGTCACGGTACGGTTGAAATCGGCCATGATCTGTCTCAGGACGAAAGTTGTGCCCATAGAACGCCCGATTCCCATACTATCTGTTGTTGCAGTAGCAGGCCACATGACCAATACGGCGGCAGTTGAAGCAGATGGTCTGGTCATCAGCTGTTCTCCACTCGGCTGGACTGCAGAGAGGCGGCAGGAACGTCTGGCTTTGGGTGTATGAAAGAGGAAAACGGCAATCGATGGGTCGGGAAGGAGCTGCTGCACACACAGAGTCCAGGCCAACATTCAAAGTTCCTGGCGGACAATGGCATGGACCAGCAGTATCATCTGCATGCTCGAATCGCAGGAATGGGAGCACATGGAGCAGGCGACATAGTGTCAAGTTCACGTCAGGCAATCTTGGTCATGTGTTCAGCAGTTAATGGAGCCACTTGTGGTGCAGGTGGGTCCTCGCATGACCGTGTTGCTACCGTGTTGGGAAGACGAGTGAAAGTATTGGCAACACGTAGACTTTTAGCGGCCTCGAAACGCTTACACTCCTGGATGATGGCATCGACAGTGTCACAGTCTTTGCATATTAGCAGATTGAAAGCATCATCTGCTATGCCTTTTAAAATATGACCCACTTTCTTGGACTCCACCATGTCATCGTCCGCTATGCGGCACAAAGCCAGCACGTCCTGTGTGTAAGACATGTATGACTCCGTCGATGTTTGTGTGCGGGATGCTAGTTCCTTCTTAGCCACTGTCTTTCTACTAGTTGACTTGCCGAATAGGGCACGCATCATTTCCTTGCATGCATCCCAGCCGCCGACTTCGTCTTCGTGGTTCTCAAACCACACCTTTGCAGTGCCTCGCAAGTAGAACAAAATGTTTGCCAACAGAATCGTTGCATCCCAGCGATTACTCTTACTTACGCGTTCATACAATGGCAACCAGTCTTCGATGTCCACACTGTCGGCCCCATAGAACGTGCCTGGGTCTTTCGAGTGTGTAAGGACAACCGTTGATGTAGCCGGCACAGTGGTAGCCTGCCCCGCGTCTGCCATCGTGGAACAAGCCAAACGCCTGCCGCTGCAGAGCTCCGTTATGTCGTGTTTTACCCCTGCACCTCCACCAAAATGCCACGTGCAGGAACAGAGTGCTCACTGGCAAACACTGTGAAGAAATGTATTTACAGATTATGTATATACAGTCAACTCCCGATAATTTGAAGTTGCTTAATTGGAATTTTCGGTTAATTGGAAGTGAAGTTGGGGTCCCATCAGTTTTGCATGCAAGCCAATAGAAAAAAATGCTCGGTAATTCAAAGTTAGAAATCTAAGGTCTCGGTTAAATAGAAGTTATTTCTCAATATTATAGCTAAAGATGATCGTGATGTTTGAGAAATTCCGTATTATTAAAGTGACAAACAGCTTTGCGTGCTGAATTCACATCGCTAGCATTGCAGCTGACTACAGCGCCACAGCTCATCAAGAGTCAATGTTACGTACGGGCGGCATTGGCATCGCAGCTGACGACAGCGCCAAAAATGATGAGGCGGCAAGCTTAGTCCACCCGCCCAGCGCAATCGCAGCCTCGCATGGTCGCGTTGACGTGTTAGGCCTATCTGCATGTTTCCTCGAGTGTTAGTCAGCCCGCCGGCATCGTTGCACAGTCGCGGCAATGACAACTCGCGGACCTTTTCGTAAGCTTGACTTGGCGACGAAAGTTAAGATATTGAAGGCAGTTGAGGACGGAGGCAACGGAGGCACCACCAACCGGGACATCGCACGGAAGTACAGCATCAAGAGCTCTTTCGAACACCAATAACAAGCACTCGACACTTGAAGCGTTTGAGAACAACCAATTTAAAATGTCGTGCATGAGAATGCGCACCGGTGCCCACCCGGAGTTAGAGCAAGCGTTGCTCATTTCGATTAGGGAGGCCTGGAGCAACCAACTGCCGCTTACTGGCGATATCGTAGCAGCAAAAGCCTTATCGCTTGCAGCGATATTAGACATTAAAACTTTTTCTTCGTCCGATGGATGGCTGTACCGAAAGCACCTTCTCGAGCGGATGCTTTTGTGCATGGATAACTCCACGCCGTACGAGGTGAGCCTCCTCAGTGCTATCCACACGCTAGCGCGAGCATGGTAGCGTTAAAGAGGAGATGGTCGCGAACTGCTTCAGGACCTGCGGTTTTAGTGCAAGTGCCTCGAGAGATGGAGGTGGTTGTCTTCTCCAGCGGGGGAAGCGCACACAACCAAACTAGACGACGACAGTATTCGACCAGCTTGTCCTTTTCCGAGAATACGTTGCCACTGACAGTCAAGATGAAATGGGTGGTGCGCTGATGGACAGAAATACTCAGGATCGTTCGGCCCAACAAGGCTGCTGACGAAAGTGACTTGGACCACGACGTTTCAAGCGAGCCACAACCTATGGCTGCTGATGTAGCTGGGGGCGTTGCTCCCGCGCAGCAGTTTTTCGCTGCAGAGAGCAATGCTGAGGAAGCACTCGGCCACGTCTACAGCCTGCAGAACTTGCTCTCCACAGCAAGATGCCGCAAGCAGATTTCTTTTCCAAATGAATTAATAAAAATGTCCGTGTTCGCCCGCTTTGGTTCAGTGGAAGTTCAGTTAATTCGAAGTTTTTCGCAGTCCCCGTCAACTTAGTATTAACGGGAGTCGACTGTACAAGGAGCAGCCATTGCAGCCAAGATGGACAAACAGCAGCAACAACAGCAACAGCAAGAGTGGTCCCCCAGACGTCGTCACTTTCCTGCGTGCACTATCATGTGAAGGATGGCACCCTTTCACTGAGCAGGAATGCTTCGTAACAGTATCATAGCACTGGATAAGATCCATCAGCTAAGATACGCGAGTTTGTAAAAGAAGCATCCTTTTGCGTCATGCGCAAAGAAGGTGGCGTATCGCTTCTCGTTTTCATGTGGGAAAGTGTACAGTGGACAGTCTGGGAGATTGCTTGAATCATAGGTTATCACAGCATCAGCATAAAATAAGCCGATATCAGGATAGCCAAATATGTTATTACACAGCAGTGACCACACCCCACACGTCAAAGCTGCTGCCAGCATCACTTCGACTGTGACCTTGATCACAAAAATACTAGTAAAGTGGTGCGTTTCTTGCAAGCATTAATTTTTTCCAGACTGACAAAATTTTCAGACGTTCTTACGTTCCCTAGAGGGCAAGGAAAATCAGTTGTTGACTATAGAACCTCTGGCTTATCGACACACACTAGGGCATATAACTTTGCCGCAGAGGATTGTACATTCTCTTTGTCGATTCATTTTCAGCCATTCTTAAATTGTTTTAAGTATTCTTTTTTTTTGAAACACTGTTTACATTTAGAACAGCCTAGATGGTTCCTTATGAAAAGAGCCAAATGACCAGTTTGCAGAACTGCGTAACCGCATTTTGTGACACCTTTAAAATGTATTGCATGTTTATTGTTTGATCGAAGTATGCACCCACTCCTGCTACGTCTCGTCTTGACGAAGCAGTACTTCTAAAATAAATAAATAAATAAATTTATCCAATGTAAATAAACTCAAAGGGACACCTCAAGACCAGATGATACACTGGCCCCATGATACGATGAAATCTTCCACTAGGAATGTACTCAACTATGACCGTGTGCAACTGAGAGAATATGGTAAATGAGCCATAGTGTGACGATGCGACAGAAAATAAACCACGTTTTTCAACCATACCAGTTGAGAAACTTCCAAAACCCATAAATACCCACGGCAAAATATGTGGAGGTTAAACTGCCATGCCATCTTGGAGCAACAAAACAACATACTGCAGAGTGATGTATAGCAACAGTCTCCATTGTCACTGTACGAGTTTACCATGGCAAGAATAAGGAGAAGTATCTCCCATAATGTTCAAAAAGTTCTGTGGCTGCAATATCATGCGCAAAAAGTAAACCGCAAATGCAAACGCTTCACCCGCTTCATCAGTGAAACGGTCCTGCGCTAACCAAAACACAAGAAAATGCCAGCTACTAGGGTATTTACTTGCGTAATAAACACACTTCTTTTCCTGAAAAACAAGTAAAGTTGTGGCATGCATTTATTATGCGGGGTAAATTTAACAAATGCTTGTTCGGGTCAAAAATGCATTTTATTGTGCAAGAGGCAGCGTTACAAGCCACGATAATGCTTAAAACGATGCGTGCAATGAAATTTTAATTTAAAAACAGTAAAACAACAGCCATATGGCATCGGCACTGCATGACTCGGCACCAGCTGCGACAGCCTTATGGTGGCTGCATTTTGTTCCATTGCGATGGCCTTTCGCTACCGTTTAATGGGGGTACACCGACAGATCGCCGAAAACAGAAAAATGGCAGCGCTGTTGAATGGTCAGCAGCGAAAAAACGAACGAGTGGCACGTGGAGGTCTTCATCATGCATGGAGTTTCTATAGTTTCTATGTCGCCATGGATCCGCCTGTCACGACGACACTGCTACGCACACGATGCATAGGCCAATGACATCACCGCGCTGGCTCGTGGCCAACCAAGGTCGTTACGTCACCGATGAAATCTCAAAGACGCCAAGCCACATCAGCGTTCAGCAGATTAGTTTTTCCTTTTTAAATCATAGGACTGGAGGCGAAATTGTACTTGTCATTGTGCCGTGCCTATTGATTTGTCTTATTATTGCATATGAATGTTACTTTGTTTGCAAGTTATTGTTATGTGGAGATGTTGAGCAAAACCCAGGACCAATGGTTCACGAGATTTTTCACTGAGCTTCGGCAGGAACAATCTGATATCCGTGCAGAACTCATAAGCCTTAGAGCAAGTCTACACAGTCATTAATAAATGCCTTTGGAGCGTGTTTTAATAACTTAGAAGCAAATGTTAAGCAACTACAGACTAGGGAGGGTGTGAGTGCCCACAGGAGCCCATAGATTCCATTCAGCAGTCAATTGAAATCCATCACTCTAAACTGGTTGACCTTGAGAATCGCAGTCGCAGGAATAATCTTCTTGTATACGGAATTAACGCCACTGGCAGTGAATGTGAAGCCGAGTTGTGTGAAAAGGTGGTAAAGGGAGTGTTTCATCATTGACTAGGTGTGAAATGCACATCAACTGCGAGGATTCACATATTAGGCAAGCCAGTATCAAGCGCACGTTCTGTTGTACCTTACTTCCAAGACTATACGGAAAAGCAAGCTTTGTTGTGTCAAGCACGAAAGCTGAAAGGAACCAAAATTTATCTTGAAAACGATTACAGTCCTGACACTCCGCAGAACAAACCTACTATGGGCCTCAGCAAAGGCAGACAGAGAAAGTGGTAGAAAGGGTGCTCTTATTCATGATAAGCTCCAGATTAACAACGGCCTTTCCTGCTGGGATGATTCACTTAAAGCACGAAGGAAAGTGTCACATGAGAGTGCCATAGAGAATCTCGGATAACCCCCGTTTAGGGGAGCGCCAACTTCACTTTCTTTGCTTCAATGCACGGAGTATAACAAATGAAATTGAGAAGCTGGAAAATATTTTTCTCATGCACGATCCACATGTATGTGCGATAACAGAATCTTGGCTACACGCAGCCATTGGTGATAGCGAAATAGTTCCACCTAATTACCAGCTTTATCAATGTGATTGCGGTTCTCCTGGTGGTGGTATGGCTGTCATTAAGGATGGAACTGACGTATCTATTGCTACGAGTCTTCTTGCTAGAGAGAGCTTGCTTTTGAAACTCATTTTTTGATATGTCATTTTTTTTCTCTGTGCGGTTTATCAATGTCCAATGCTGAAGATTCTTTTATCAGCGCATTGTACAACGACCAACTATGTCTACGAAACAAATATCTTATTTTAATGGGTGATTTCGATCTTCCAGCCATTAATTAGAATGATATAAACTATGGAACTTCTTCAGTTGACAGACTTTAGGACATCATGTTTTCCCTTAGCTTTGAACAAATGGTATGACACGCCACAAGGGAAATACTTGATTTACTATTTACAACTGAACCGTTCGACCGGCGCAACTATCACAGTTGAAACTGGCATTTCTGACCATAGATTAATATTGTTTGTCTGGGATAGGCATGGTCAATGGGAACCGACGAAAACGCCAGTGAAAAGTGTTGTAAGAGATTGATTATTTAGAAAGACATCTCGCCACATCTGTTAGCGATGTTGATAGCGCCAGGAATCGTTTCCATGGTATTGTGGAGTACTGCACAAAAAACTGTGCCGCTTAGGAGAATATGCAAGCGTTCTCATAACCCTCGGACAAACCGTGAGATTATACAAATCAAGAGGAAAATAAAAAGGTTACGAAAAAAAAATATTCAGCAGTCTTCTGAACTAAAAAAAATGTTACAGAGTGTTATTAATGGTAGGCATCAGTTTTTTTTAAAAAACACTTCCTGAATTCATCAAGTCAGATCCTGATAAATTTTGGTGCTACCTTAAACAAAGTAGTTTCTAAAATACTAGTTGAGGAAGTCACAATAACTGCTCCCATAGTAATTGATGATCATTGTAACAAATACTTTCAGAATGTCTTTTCAGAACCACATCTGTGACCCGTTACCAACAATTCCAGATAAAGTTCTAACTCGTGGTGGTGTTTTACAAATGTTAAAGTGAATCTTAAGAAATCCTCAGGACCTGACAGCATTAGTAATTCATTCCTACAACGCTATGCTGAACAAATTACCAACTCCCTTACTGCCTCTTTCAATGCATCACTCAAATGTGGTGAGATACCAGCCGACTGACGTACAGCTTGCGTTGTGCCGATCTTTAAAAAAGGAGACCGCCATTCTTTGTTGAATTACCGTCCTATCACTATCACTAGTAGTTGCTGTAAAATGCTGGAGCATGTTGTTGCTATGTACAGTGAAACCTCGATTATACGTTTTTGGGACCGTGAAAACGCGTCGTAAAATGCGGCCGTTGTAAAATCCTAACAGAAAATTTTGTGCCTTTGAGTGCGCCGCAATCTGCTGGTGTAATTCCCAACGGCCGAAGCAAAACATGGCACACTTAAGAGGGTACGCGGCTTTTGAAAGTCGAAAAATCGCGAAAAACACGCTTTTCGGAAAACTGCATATTTGCACTGTACGTGTCATAAACTACCTCTCCTGTAATTTTCAGCACCTAATTCGTTCTAAAACTACTTCATATCAAATCTACTACGAGCAGCGGCAGCTGCTGTGCCGCCCGAACACGCTCCGAAATGGCACAACTTCAAGCGAGCGTCGTTCACGCACCAATCAACCGACCGGCGCCTTTTCCTTTTATTTTGTTCGTGAATTCCTGCGCTTTTTTCCACTGATGTCGGCTGGAGCGCCGGTGGCATGGTGGAAGCACGGTTCGCGCATGATTGGGGGGCTCGCGGGGGCATTCGAGTATCCCACGCTTGGATGCGAAGCTGCAATTGGGCCAAGCGTGCACTCCTCAAGAGAGTGGGGGAACTGCGGTTGCTACTGCCTGCTGCGCGTAATGACGTGGTGGCATCCTCCGGCAGGCACTCCGTGCGTCGTCCAACCGACCATCTCTGGAGAGAGATGGTTGGTCAGAAAGGGTGGAAAGAATGGGGGAAGACCACAACCGCGTCACTCTATGCCGCCACTCGCGGCGCTTGTGGCTGCTGGGATGGCCAGGGGAAGATGAACGAACGGCAGCGAAAAGCCGAACCAGTTTCCTGATCGCTTGGGATGCGGAGGGCTGACGCTCCTGAAAGAGCCAGCGCAACGAAAGACGCCCGTAGCACTTCCCTTTTCTTAGCCGTCGCCCTGCTTTGCATGGATCGTCATGTAACGCGGGTTCACCGTAAGGTCACATCATATAATTGGGGTTTCTAATGCATTGTGTCTACGGAGCTTTCGGCGGGACGGGACTAATCCGTCGTAAAATGAGGGTTGTCGTAAAACCGGGGTTCCACTGTATGTTAACACATTTCTATGAGAAAATAATATTTTATCATATCAACATGGTTTCCGGAAAATATGTCTACAATAACTCAGCCTGTGTCTACAGTACCCGAATTTGCATGGGTTCAAGATATATCTCAGCAGATTGATGTGTCTGTCTTTATTTTAGCAAGTACTTTGACAAGGTCATGGAAAGCTTTGTTTATGCTTGAGAATATTGGGCTTCCTTCGGGTATTGTTAATTGGATTCATGCGTACTTAAACAGAAGTCAATTTGTTGAAGTCAGAGACTGCACTTCTTCCCCCAGTGTTTCTTCCGGTGTGCCACAAGTCTTAGGTTTGTTATTGTTCTTAACTTTTGTTAATGATTTAGTTGATACCGTGCCTAAAAATATATATATTCAATTATTCGTGCATCACTGTATTGCCTTCAAAGAAATATGTTGCGTAAACGACCACGCGTTACTTCAAGAATATCTTGCACGTATAGACGAGCGGTGCCAAGACTGGGGCATGGAACTTAGTAGTGATAAAACAGTTCTCTTGAGAATAAAAAGAAAGCAATCTCCCTGGCTTTATACTTACTGTCTGCACAATTACCCACTCAAAGAAGTAGAATCTTATATCTTGGAGACACTTCGATAAAAACACTTACGCGGTCAGATCACATTACAAGCATTTGCATGAATGCACTCGGGAAACTGTGGGGCGTGTGTTTCATAGGAGGAAACATAAATCTCCCACAAAGGAAACCAAATTATTGGGCATATAATGCCCATACAGTCGAACACAGGTATTCGAACTCGAAGGGGATCGTAAATTAGTTCGATATATGAAAAATTCGATATAGGGTCATTCCACGCCAACTGCCCCAGCGTGGCGATCAACAAAAATGAACTTCTTTCGAAAAATTCCAAAAAATTACAGGGAAGTCAGCCTTACTTCTACAGCACTTTCCGGAAATATTTCGAGCAGGAAAAATTTTTTAAGCTCGTGAGGGTCATCTTAATTTTGCAAAATGGCGGAAAACAAGGCGCCAGAAAAAAAAATTCCTGAAAATCAACCAATGTGCCAATCGTTTTCAAATATGCGTTTTTGCATTTTCATAGCATTTATCTTCACTTATAAAAATGTTTCACAAATTATGTAAAGACGGAAGAAGAGAACGACGAAGAAGAGGAGAATGAAGTTAAGCGGCTGCCTTTTTCACGAAGCAGACTCGTCTGGTCCTCGGCGAGAACGTTCACGATCCGTCTGTAACATTTGGTGGAGGTGCTGGGTACTTCCCACGACCTACGACGGAGCCATCCGCAGAGGAACTACGCAGAAGCCAAGATGCCCCCACCGGCGGTGCTTCGGCGAGCCCTGCTCCGTTCCAGCACTACAGAGAGCCACGTACCTTCTCGGCGAAGGCAGAGGAAGATGTGGAGGAGTGGCTAACCCATTACGAAAGGGTAAGCCGATACAACTGGAACGCTACCAACCAGCTCAGGAACGTCGTTTTTTTCTTGGCTGGCACGGCGCTGGTTTGGTTTGAGAACCACGCGGACGCACTAACTACGTGGGCATGTTTCGTTGACGAAATTAGGAAAAGTTTCGGTGACACGGACGCGAAGACAAAGCGAGCGGAACAAACGCTGGCTCAGAGAGCTCAGGTACCAGGTGAGACGTGCACTACCTATATCGAGGAGATACTAAAACTGTGCAGGACCGTGAACTCTCGAATGCCTGAGGAGGATAAGGTGGGCCATGTGTTAAAAGGAATTGCGCAAGACGTGTACAACTTTCTCATTGGAAAAGACAACTTGAACGCCGTTTCCGATGTCATACAACACTGCCGCGCATTCGAGGCACTGAAGAGCCGCCGAATCGCACCCAAGTTTGGACGGCTGGCCAATGTGACGACCGTAGCCAGTGTTGACACAAGCCCCCCACCAGACCTATCGTCGACCATTCGACAAATTGTCCACGAGGAGCTCCAGCGGCATCAAGAAGAGGCACTGTTATGCGGTGCCACCTTTCAAGTCCTCCGGCTCCGGAGATATTGCTTGGAAACCCCTGCTGCTCATTGGAGGCACTCTGTAAATGCCGCGGATTTTAACGGCTACCGTGACCAACCACCTTACGTCATGACTGAACCACCACGCAATGCCCCATCTGTACCAGGTTATGATCAACACCCACGCAGCTTTCGCCCACGAAGATTTAGCGCTGCTTACGAGTTTCAAGGGGAGGAGCTCCGTTACTCCCAACCTATGTCTTCGGCGGAATACTTCAATCCGCATCCTGAAGTTCGCCCTCCGCCCGTGTGTTATGCGTGCGGAATTCCTGGCCACATAGCTAGTACTGTGGCCGACGCCGGGCAGCGAGCTATGGACAGTCGGTGCCGTCTACGCAGTCTAGCAGGCGTATCCGGGACGTGCAGTGGCCACGACACTCCATGTCAGAAGGCCACTTCCGAGAAGACAGATGCTCTGCTCCGGAAACCTACCTTGAAGAAGGAAGAACCCAGAACCGTTACCGCTCCCCTGCATCCGATCGCACTCTTACACCGCCACCTGCCTTCCGGGCGTCCCGATCACCATCTTCCCGGCCGCGATTCACGTCACCATCACCTCGGCGCCGCTTCGCGTCGCCCCCGCTGGGAAACTAGCCAGCGCGGCCGATGGAGGTGAGGCCGCTAGGAAATATGCACTGCCGACTCATGCCTCCAACTATCTTGATGCTAAGGAATAAGGTCCACGTGTTTATTGATGGGGTTTCTATGATGGCGTTAGTCAACACAGGAGCGACAATTTCTGTCATGAGTGTGGCATTCAAAAGCCTCCTGGGACGCAAGGTTATGTTTCGCTGGGACCAGAACAGCAGTTTTCGTGGTGTGAGTGGTGACTCTTTGTACCCGGTAGGCGTGTGTAATGTGAATGTGTCTTTCGATGGCAAAGTTTTTAACGCACCGTTTACTGTTCTTCCTCGCTCCACCCACGACGTTATCCTAGGGATCGACTTTTTGCAAATGTGCGGTGCCAATGTTGACTGCCGAACGGGAGAACTTAGTGTCAGTGCAAGTGTTTCGTCCGTGCTTTTGGATCATCCGCCGTGTGAAGAGAGTGTATTTTGCGTGTCCGACGATACAGTTGTGCCCGCTTTATCCGCGATGCGTGTTCATGTCGTTTGTTCATTTCCTGCTCGTACTTCCTCGTTCGATGCTGCAGTGAAACCTGTGCATAGCAACTGCCTGAAGAAAAACGTATTGGTACCTCACTGCATGGTTTCAGTAATCAACGGAAGCACGGCGCTGTGGGCGATCAATTGTTCTACTGAGGCGGCAGTGCTACGTCAAGGCTTAAAACTCGCAACGTTCCAGGAAGACTCGCCTATACCGATGGCAGTACTTACCGAACTACCTGATGCAGGAGCAACCAGTGTCTCGCAACCCGTGAGCACAGAGATGCTTTCCATGATTAACGAATCGCTCAGTGATCATGAGCGTCGACTGTTGGTGACGTTGCTTGCAAAATACTCCTCGGTATTCGACTTAGCGCATCGTGACGGCCCGAAATTGATCCCCGAGTTCAGAACTCGTCACCGCATCAATAGAGGATCTGCCCAACCGATTCGACAAAAACCCTATCGTGTGTCCCCCACAGAGCGCAAGGTAATCAACGATCAAGTTCAAGAAATGTTAAGGAAGGGAGTCATTCGAGAATCGTCAAGCCCATGGGCAGCTCCAGTGATACTGGTAAAAAAGAAAGACGGTACTTGGCGGTTCTGCGTTGATTATCGTCGCCTCAACGCCAGCGGTGCCACCAAAAATAGCCGGGGAACTAAGAGGGAAGAAGAGAACGACGAAGAAGAGGAGAACGAAGTTAAGCGGCTGCCTTTTTCACGAAGCAGACTCGTCTGGTCCTCGGCGAGAACGTTAACGATCCATCTGTAACAATATTCCTCACTGCTTAGGACCGAGGTGAAAATGGTAAAATTGCAGCGTTTTTGCAAATTTTTTCCGGAAAACCGGTTTTGCAAGAAAACCTTCAAATATTTTTATGCAACTTTCCATGAGAGGTGAAATAGTATAAAAAATAGTTTTTGTGTATGTGCTGTGCAATGGCTCTGAAATAAATGTGTAAACTTGACCAAAACGCCATTTTCTCCTACGTTTAGGCATCAATTGCGCCCTAAGGTGGTCCATGAAAAAATAAGCAGAACAGGGCATGTAGTTGAGCAATGTAAGCGCTTTCGAAAGAGCAAGTTTCATCGACATAATTTTCGTATTCTTTGAGAAAAAAATTTTTGAAGTTGAGTCCCACTACTGTCCTTCTATTGCTCCGTGATTTGCCTTCTCGTTATGGCTTGCTGGCGGGAAACACAAACCACCTTGCCTTGCCGCATAAAATAAAAGGTAGCGCGTGAGCAGCTTATGGTTTTTATATCTTTTCGTTCCTACCTCAAGTTCCGTTTCCTATATAAAAAGCGATTACAACACAGGGACACATTTAACTGTACGCTTGGCTTAAGAACCACCGTGTCTCCATAACAAACGGTACCTTTTGCGTCCTGCTCTGACATTGAGAAATAATGAACAGTAAAGCATACGTACTTGTGAAGCATAAGAACTTTCAAAGCAGCAACGTTTATCAACGTAATTTGTGTTTTCATTAAGAAAAACATTTCCAAACTGGTTGTCTTTTTGTTTTCGCTCCGCAGTTTGATATCTCCTAACAGTATGTTGCCGGGCAATACAAATCAATTTACCTTGCCGCGTAAAATAAGAGATGGCGTGTAAGCAGCTTATGGCTTTGGAATCTTTTCGTTCCTACGTCAACTTTCTATTCTTATATAACAAGATTCCCCATTGTCGTGAGCCTTCCCGATCCTAAACGATTTTGCTCAAAATTGGTGGCCCTTGTAGCATTTCAATAGACTAGTTGGCAATTCTGGATATATTGCTTTTACTTAGTTCACATCACTTTAAATTATTTGTGATATACTGAACTTTTCTTGTTAATTATAGCTGCGTTGAGTGTATGCAGGCGCGAGGAACTTCAGCGGCGGAGTACGCGCGTGTAGCCGCCACCTCGTCCGGGCGATCTTTGTCGCCACTTGAGCTGTCAGCCTAGGCATCCTGGGCCCATGTGACCACAGCTACAATGTCGAGGCTCGCAACAGCCTGAACATTGCAGTTCGCTTCCACAAAATCGTCTGCAGACACTTCGGGTGGAACGGCCGCTGGGAAGAGGGACGACAACTTGCGAAATGCGCCGTCTATGTGCTGTTCGTCACCGTCTTCACCGGTTTCCGCAAGTTCCGCCGTCACGAAGCCTGCCTTCTGGAAGCAGGTGGCCACTGTGTCCGTCTTCACGTCTCGCCAAGCACCCATCATCATTTGAATGGCACCAAGCAGGTCAACCTTCAGCTCGGTGCCGATGTGGAGGTTGACCAGCAGCCTATCAAGGAGTCACCTCCTGTAGCCCACCTTGAAGGACTGGATGCCCTGGTAGAGCGGTTGCAGTCTCGCTGTCGTGTTGGCCGGCAGAAACTCAGCTCGATGTTTTTGAGCTCGCACGACCCGACTTGACCAGCTCGACATCCCACGCTTGCAGCCATTCTGTGAACAGCTGACGCATCATCCCCACCTTGTCTGAGGCGTACCAAATGGGGAGCTGCTTAAAGTTCTTGAAACAGTGCAGTGCCCTTGCTTTCCCAGTCACAAAGGGCTGGAGCTTCCGAGACCCATCAGTGTTGGCTGCCAGCGGAACGCTTACGCGGACTTTACTCATTTTGCCGCTGTGACACGTGCTACCCCGGAACGTCGAGAGTCTTGCTCGGCAGCATTTGCCAAAATAGACCGGTCTCGTCGACGATGAAGATTTCCGCGGGGTGAAAACTTCGCCCAGATTTCCAGCCACTCTGTCGTCCACTGCTGGATGTCCTGGCTGCTTACGGTTTCGCTTTTGCCAGAAATGGTTTTGCCGATGATGTTGTAGCATTGCTTAAATTGGTGAAGCCATCCGGTGTTGTCGGAAAAATTGTCTTCACCGAGTGCAGCGGCAAACCATTTGGCCTTAGTTACCAGCATTGGGCCATCCACAGGAAGGTTCTTCGTGCGCACTTCTAAAAATCAGGCATAGAGTGCCTTTTCTACTTTCACGTGGGCAATAGCACGCACACAAGCTCCCGACGTTCGCTGCTCCACCGCCTTTGCCTTGATATTTGCCTTGTTCTTCAACAAGGTGTTCGGAGTGCTCTGTGGTATCCCAATGTCATCTGCCGCCCTCGAACTTTTTTCGCCCACCTCAACACGCTGTATGGCTTCAACTTCGTCGCAAAATCAAGGTTCTTGCGCTCCTTGACGCTGAGTCGAAAATTCAAGCAGTCCGCAGCGCCTTTGCACAGCACGCACAGCATGCACACAAAAGAAGAATGCGGTGGTATGCGACAACTCATGGAAATGAACTCCGCCAACAAGGTGCTCGCGATCAGTCGAGATGGTGGTGATGGCTAACAGGGTACCTGCGAGGGCAGCAGCGATGTACGAAAGGCGCGAGCTGTGGTTGGCTGAGCAAATACGAAAGGCGCAGGCTGTGGTTGGCTGATCAAAACTCACAAATCAGCAACAAAAAAAAGAAAAGGCGAAAGGAGGAGGCCGCTGGCTCCTCTGTTCCTGCTCTCCGAGGCGACGATAACGCGTAGAAAGCATGAGAGAGAGAGAGAGAGAGAAAAAAAAGAAAAAAGAGAGCTGTTCCACAAGTTGGAGAACGCTCCCAACAGGAGTCCGAGCCCACTCGCCCTCATGTTTTTCAAGTGTTTCGAGTGTCGGCGGAGGTGCGGTGACGCGAAGGTGGCAAAGGTCACGGGGCGCAGCCAGTGCTGAAGCGCACCTTCCAGCTCAAGCGGCGTTCGATATATGCGATGGTGGGTAAAAATACCGTTCGACATAAACGTGTGAATTTCTATACTTTTTACTTAGGATTTTCAAGGGGATAATTTAAGAGTTTGATATAGCTGAAAATTCAATATACAGTGAAAACGCCGACGTTCTCGGGACCGCAAAAAAGCATCGTAAAATGCGGGCGTCGCAAAACCCGAACAGAAAAATTTATGCCCTTGAGTGCACTGCAATCCGCTGGTGTTAATCGCAACAGCCGCAGCGAAACATGGCATACACTTAAGGGGGGACACGGCCTTGTAAAGTCGAAAAATCACGAAAAACACGCTTTTTGGAAAACCACATATCTACACTGTATGTGTCATAAACTGCCCCTCCTGTAATTTTCAGCACCTAATTCGTCCTAAAACTACTTCATATCAAATATATTAGGAGCAGCGGCAGCTGCTGTGCCGCTCAAAGACGCTCTGAAACTGCACAACTTCAAGCGAGCGCCGTTCACACGCCATTCAACCAACCCTGGCCATTTTCATTTTGCTTTGTTCGTGAAGTCGCGCGCTTTTTTCCACCACAGTCGGTGGAAGCGGCGGTGGCGTGGCGGAAGCATGGTTCGCGCATGATTGGGGGCTCGCGGGGGCTTTCAAGTATCCTGCGTTTGGATGCGAAGCTGCAATTACACCAAACGTGCGCTCCTTGAGAGGGTGGGGAAACGTGCGGCCGCTACTGACTAATGCGTGTGATGACAAGGTGGCCTTCTCCAGCGGGTGCTCCGTGCGTCGTCTGCTACGGTTAGGGTTAGCGCCTGTTTCGTGGTTGTTGCCGCAATGTCTGCCTTTGTGTGTGCCGCTTCACTTTTCGTTATCACTGGAGGGAGATCGCGGGAGAGAGATGGTTGGTCGGAAAAGTGAAAAGAATGGGGGAAGACAGCAACCGCGCCACTCTATGCCGCTACTCGCGGGGCCAGCGGCCGCTGGGAGCACCAGGGGAAGACGAACAAACAGCATCAGACAGCTGAAACGAACCGGTTTCCCAAGCGTTCGGCATGCGGAGGGGTGACAAAGAGCCAGTGTGACAAAAGACGCCCGCAGGCACTTCCCTTTTCTTCGCCGTTTCATCACCCTGCTTCGCGTGGATCATCGTGTAACGCGGGTTCGGCGTAAGATCGCATCGTATAATTGAGGTTTGTAATGCATTGTGTTTATGGGGCTTTCGCCGGGACAGGACTAATCCGTCGTAAAATGCGGGTCGTCGTAAAACCGGGGGATGTAAAACCGGGGTTTCACTGTATGTGGGTTCGATATATCCATGTTTGACTATATTAGGACAAAACTTGAGTATGCCTCTGTTGTTTGGGATCCACAATGTAAAAAATATGTTACCTTGATTGAAAAAGTTCAACTCTTAAGATTTATTTTCAGCAAATATTGATTGATTGATTTGTGGGGTTTAACGTCCCAAAACCAGTTCTGACTATGAGAGACGCCGTAGTGGAGGTCTCCGGAAATTTCGACCACCTGGGGTTCTTTAACATGCACTGACATCGCACAGCACACGGGCCTCAACATTTTGCCTCCATCAATTTTCAGCAAATATAAGAGATATGGTTCGCCAACACAACTTATGCAACTGAACGATATGCAACACTGGAAACTTGCAGGAAAATCAGTCGGTTGACGTTCCTACACATAATTCCTTTCGGCAAAGTTACAATAAATCTGCCAAACTGTGTGAAACCTCTTTCTTCTACGAAACAAGACACAACCATAAATATTCATGGACACCTATTTTCACTCATACCATGGCTCTTAAAATAGCTTTTTTCACAGGATTATTGCTGACTGGAACTTCTTGCCAACAAGTGCTCTTCAGTTTGAGGATCTTGAAGAACAACTAGAAACTTTTTTCGTTTAGTTCTGAATGATGCATCTATATGGCATGTGTTGGCAGTGCCAGAGTGAATTATTTGTAGACTTCTGCTGCCTATGAGTGTTTTCTGTTCATTGGTAACGTGCTGTAACTGTTGATTATGTGTTCTACCATTGATGTCATCAAGTGCTGTACTATTGTGCAACTGTTCGTAGCCCCACCTGCTTGGGCCCAGGTGTAAGCCTGCAGAACTTGTAAATAAGGATAAAAATTTCTCCCTCATGTGCACCTTATTAGTCGAGCGCATTAAGCACGACGTCCGAGAGTGCCACAATGAAACTCTGAGACCACGCCCCAACCGCTTAGGCTCAGCTGTGCGAGCATGCGCAGCGCACATGCTGGCATGTTGCAGTGAGTGGGAGGGAACTGTGACAGCACGGAGGAATGCAGCATTGCGAGTAAATGATGCCACTGCTGCTTGCACGTGGGTGCTATGAATCGGCACGCAAACGACTTGCGAATTCCGCGGATCAAGTGAAGTGGGAAAGTGACGGTGCGCCATGCGCAAGACTGCAGGTGTCCCAAGTTGGGGGTGTGTTTATTAAGCGGGAGATAAAAAATTCCGGCATTTGACTATTAAGTCTGGGGGTGCACTTATTATGCGAGTGTGTTAATCATGAGAATAAAATACACTAGTAGAACCTCGTTCATACGTTTCTGAAAAATAACGCGACACTGAACATATTTTCCGGGACAACGTATGCTCCAAACACACGAAAAAATCGTGCAGTTTCGCCGGAAAAGCATGCATTGATATAAATATTAAATTATTTTACAATTTCACGCAATTCAGGCAATAAAACGTCATGAAACAGCAATAAACGTCTGCTTATAATAGCTACTGAAGCGTGTTGGAATGCGCCCGAAGGCACGGCAGTGACCGCGAGTGCTAGCCGTCAGCGCTGACAGCGTCGGGAACGAAACACACGCGTGTTGTCCCTTGCTTCAGTGTTTAAAATACTCCGCATCTTCAGGCAAATTATTTAACATGTAACAAAATGCACGCGCTCACATCGTCATTTTCTCGGCTTGCCCAAACCACGCGTGAGCGGCCATCAATACACGGCGCAGACGCACGAACCACGTTGTGCACAACGGCGTGCACTCTGACATGAAGAGGTCACATGAACGGCCACATCACTTGTGTCACACAGCCCAAGTCAAGGTAGCTGGGCAAGCGCATCGCGTGCATGTTGACCATCAGAGCTAGCAGCTTAGCCTCTGTAGACGCTACAAAACGTTCAGCCGTTTTTTTTTCTCTCCCCCCCCCCCTTTTTAACCTGCGCTTCCTCGACGCCACCACCACAACTTACCAGCTGAAAAACGAACGTGCAATCTATTGGCGGTTCCCAGCTGTTCAAGTGGTGCGTGAGTGCAGCACGCGCCGAACGCGACCCGCGCTTTTGCTCGACGACAAAACTGGCCGAAGCATGCGCAATGTATGCCTTGCCAGAATGAGGTTACGCTTCTCACACGGCTACTCAGTACAGGATTGCATAACGCAATGCGTTGACGACTTGCTCGGTTTGACGCAATGGGATCACCCGTGCAATCTAATCATCAGCAATATAACCTTCGGAGGGACTGCACCCGCTCGCTTTCCGTAAAAAGCCCAGGATGCTATTCCGTACGCGTTATCGGCTTTCGAACTTGCTTAGTTTTGTTTTTAAGTAATGACCGTCGTATTGCATATCGGTAACTTGCAATCAGAAATGGCAGGTTCGACGAAGTTTTTGAAGCAGTGTTGGGAGAATTCCTCTAGCAGTGTTTGTGCACTAGCTATCTAAATGCGCCAGACATTTTTATTTGTGCTTTGTGGGCGTGGTCATTAATGGTAAGGTGAGCGGAAACGAGCAGTCGAAACTTTTAGCTTTCAAACGTTATCAAGACAATGGCGCTCGGTGGGGGAAGACAAGAGACGACCCGCATAAACACCGTTCGCGCTCGTGATTGCGCTTGTGCTCGTGAATCAGTCTTACTGAAAGAAATGACTGCGTGTCTCGGTTATCGGCCATTAGAAGTGAGCTCTACGTATGCTTCCAACAGCTACCGCACGCGTGCTGTTAAAGCTGCCTTGATCGCGAGTATCAGCGGCGATATCGGTGAACGCGGTGTGTTGTCTAGCTAGGTGATATGCTAGTATCGGAAGAGAGCGCACCGGCATTTTCTTGTGACGCAGTTGGGCGAGTACAGCAGTGTAGCCACCGTGGTGGACAACTACTGCTCTTGATCATGCGAGCTTCCCGACTTCGTGGTTGCACGCGGACTCTAGAGGACAGAAAACGTATCATCCGATCATAGTTGAATGATAAATCAAACGTTGGTGCCGAATAATCATGTTTTCCGGGAACGTGTTAACCGGAAGAAGCTTAACTCTATGAGAAAAGTTTGTGTTTTCGCGATCGTGAATCTTGGAACCGGGAAATCATAACCGGAAACGTATCAGCGAGGTTCTACAGTATTTCTGCTCCAGAGGAGGGAGCACAACAATCCGGAGATCTTCTCGATTTTGACCAATTGCATGTTCAGAATAGTACATGGAGCCTATGGAAGCTTTGTGCAACTCGTATCACGGAGTAATTCTGAAAAAACGTGCTTGCAGCTACAGCAGTTTCAAATAGAACAAAAGGTACTCACAGATCCACGAAGATTTGGCAGCCGCCCTGGCTCGATGCGTCCGACTTCCCAGAGGAGGTTCTTGGAGACTGGGTCGAAGCTGTGCTTGCCCTGGCTGGCCGTCAGGGTCACGTTAAGCACTGTCTTGCACAGCGGCACCTCCAGGACCACTTCGTCGACCTGGAATCATGGCCCACAAATAATCTAACAAAGGAGCCAAAACAAACTATCACTGCATTCAGTTTGCACAATTTTCTTTGCGGATACATGGAGGATACCTTAGCTAGGTTGGAAGCTAACAGCAACTTGTCACGGTGGTGCACTTTTCTTTCTCAAAGGAAAAGAATGCTTTTGTTGTTCTAATGAAAGTTTTTAAACCCACAGTAAAACCTCGTTAATTCGGATCTCAAGGGAGTGAAAAAAATGTCCGAATTATCCAAATGTCGAATTAAAGAATGCATAACAAAAACGCACATTTTCAATTCCTTTATTACATACCTTTATTTTGAGAGGTAGTCCGTGATGCTTGTTTGTTTTTTTTGTGGTTAGCTGGGCGGCAAGGACAAGTTTGTGGGCAAGTGACAAACTCTCTAGCGCAAGACATCGCAAGCCTGGGACATCGTAACAAAACTCCTCTAGAACAACGAGAGCATCCGCGGTCTTTTGCAGTACAATGCACCGGGCGTTGTTCATCGCACGGGTCTTCGTCGGACGCCTCATCCGGTTCCCACATCGCTGCACGGGGATATATCACACCGCCACTATCCACCCCCTCACGCACCGACACTTCTGATATGTCACAACACACCGAAGAGGGGGGGGGGGGGAAAGCACAACCGATGCCTGCAAGTCCACACACTATCCATCTGAGGCCTTGTTTCTTTGTTATCCTTTTCCGCCGATGACAGGAAGATAGATGGATGGATGGATATTAGGAGCGTCCCCTTTATAACGGGGCGGTAGCCGGGCCACCAAGCTCTAGCTTTATTTCTTTAGCCACCTTGCGTCCGCTTTGATAAGTTTTCGAAAAAAAAAATGCGGCTTTCCTTGGCCTCCGTGATCGGCAGTGCACTGTTGCTGCCGGAGCCCATCTCTGAGACCATAAGTTTGCACACGTGTGGCAAAGAAAATACAACGCGATAAATATTATGGCCTCCAAGATGCAGTTTCAGTTTCGCTGTCTTTGGCTTGCCTCCAGTCCGAATTAACCAGTGCGCGTGCAATTTTGCGTCGAATTAGCGAATGTTTGTTGCCATAGGGCTATGAATATTTTTGAAGGGAGGGTGTGGGAATCACGAATTATCCGAATTAACGGGGGCCGAATTAACGAGCTCCTACTGTATTGAGGTTTAGAGTCAAAATATCACCTCTGATACGCATCACCATTTATGACACTCAAACCAGAACAGAACAAAAGTTCAGGGGATGATACAGGTTTGAACTGATGAAGAGAGCATTGAGAGAAACAAGAAAAGGCAGGGAGGCTAACCTGAAACACATCCGGTTTGCTGCCCTGCACTGGGGACAATGGATAAAAGGGTGAAAGCATAGAGTTTCTTACTATAAACCAGAGGGTCATCTGGCGCTGCGATCGTTCAACCATCATGGGAATTATGGGAAGTACAGGCTTCAGATTGGTTCGCGTTGGCTTGCAAACTATGCTCAAGCCATTTACTTCTGCAGTTTTGGTTTTGTTTCCTGCGTACCTTGCTGCGAGGTTGTTCGAGGCGTGCAATGCACTCTAGAGAAACGAAACCTAGAAAGATAACCAGCCCCGACTACAGCCAAAGCTAGTGCAACACATTGTGGCGAAAAACCAGCGTCGAATTGCCACATGACATTGCCACATTTCATTATGTTCGCCACTCAGCATTTTCTCGTTCGTGGTCTGGTGCACTCTCGATAGAAAGCCTGCGCGAAAAGCGAGCTTGCGAATGTGGGCATTCAAGCCGTGTTCATGTACTTGCTTGCCGTGGTGCGGTGGTGTATTGAAAAGGGCGGTCAGAGCATAGAAACGCTTGCGTAGGCAAATTCGATCTTATTCGTTTTCGCTGTCATCGTAAACACACACTTACTTGTGATATGAAGGGCTGCTACATCCAAGCTGCAGCCTGCTGTTGCATAATGGATACGCGCAAATCACGACAAGCGGGGCGCGCGCTTCAGTCAGAAGTCGGTAATGAAAAAAGAAAAAAAAATCTATCACGAGGCCACAAGCATCCAGCTGCTGCCCGAGCCGCTAATAGTCACCTGTATCGGTAATCTTCAGAAACCTTGATAAAAGCACAAACGTGCGCAGTTCACGATAGCGTCTGCGAGAGACGCTCACGGTTCCCGAGCTCGCAAACGGAGCAGACGGCGAAGCAGACGATACGTTTAGTGTTTCTCTTGAAAGCTCAAGACATCTAACCAAATATGACATTGTTTTTATTTCCATCAATGCATGCTGCGTATTTTTCAGAGGGAAACGCACATGTCTGTTTACATTGATGCAAGAAACATAATTAATTACTTCGTGGCGCCACACCTAGAGCAAAATTGTCGAATGATGCATACCCTGGTGGCAAATTTGTTTTTTTGCTTTCCTTCAACTTCACAGTTATGCAAACAACGTGTATCAGTTGTTACATACTAACAACAAAATCAAGTATTACTTGCAAATATTTCCTTTTAATTTTGTTTAAAGCTCAGAAAACAATCGTCGCAAGTCTCAAGAACAAAATCCACCTGAAGCGGATCCAAAGCCTGTACTTCCCATAATTCCCATGAGGGTTGAAGAGCTGCTGAACGAGTCGCCGTAGACACCAGCGCCAGATTTCTCTCTAGTGTGTAAGTAAGAAACTCTATGGGTGAAAGAGACCATTCAATATGATGAACGGGGGATGTTGGTGGAGTCACCATTTTGACAAGTGGACTCGTCTTCGTCAGGGCAATAACTTCCTTCTCTAGGATTCTAGAGAAAGCAGAAGACTAGGTAGGGCAGCTGTTGCCCTGACGAAGACGAGTGCACTTGTTGAAATGGTGGCTCCACCGACATCCCCTGCTTTCCTAATTTTCAACGCTCTATTCATCATTTATGACATTACTTGGCAGAAAATAAGAAGTCACCAACAGTGGCCGAACAAGGGTAATTCACTGCCGCCAGTGAATTACCCTTTCTATACTAATGAAAGAGAAGGTGTGAACGGCTCGCTTTTATTTTTTTAGAAACAACTTAATGAGCCAACAGACATTCAAGCCTTGGAAAGCATAGGGGAAGTTAACTGTAGTATTGTAATGGTGGAGTAAGTAGAATGGAATTAAAGCGGACGAAAGGACGAACCTGCCTTCAGTAGGAACCGAACCCACGACCGTCAGATATGCGTCCGATGCTCTACCACTGAGCTACGAAGGCGCTCGTCTCCCCATCTACTTTATTGGGTACTTATGCAGATATTATCCTGAGAGTGTTTGGCAGTGCCACTCGTAGCCATGGCGGCGTGTGTGGAACACACTTTCTTGCCAGGAGGCGTCACGTAGAACGTGATCTTACGATGAGGTGGCTGCTGCCCAATAAGCCCTCACATGCTACCTATAGGCACCAAGCCTGCCGCAACGAGGCCCAAGCTATAAAATAACGAAAGGGAAGGGCTCAGGGGCTCGTTTTTATTTGCTAGAAGCAACTTAATGAGCAAACACACAATGAAGCCTAGGAAAGCATAGGAGACGTTAATTGTAGTATTGCAAAGGCAGGTTTGTCTTTTCCTCCACTTTAATTCCTTTCTACTTACTCCACAATTACAATACTACAATTAAATTCCGCTATGCTTTCCCAGGCTTCATTGTCTGCTTGCTTGTTAAGTCCTTTCTATACTAGGAGCACAAACGAAAGAAGACAACGCAGGTGACATCACTGTAATGTTTCCACACAAACTCACTATGATGCCGCAAATTTTGATGTCTGCAAAGGCCTACCTGATCTCTTATCGACAAAAATGAATTATCTATAATATACAGGAACCAGACACATAAAGAAGTGTAGATACCAAAAATCTACAAGAATTTTATTAGTTCCTCTCGTAAAAGACTGGTTATTCAGGACCATTAAAATGACGAGTTCGTGTGTGATTATGCCACCAATAATTAAATATTACACAATTTGTGTTGTACAGTTCGCAAATTCCCAAATCACACCGAATGAGCGTGAAACACTGAAGTGATGACACAGACAAGTATCAAGGCAAGTATCATACGGACCACCGAAGTGATGACAACAGCAACCCGATGCATAGTCTGCCCCATGTTGCACGTGCATCCACACGCACATGCTTTACAACACATCATTACTGTGGTCAACGTTTCCGATGTCACTACTCTTTGTCTCTGATGTGGCATTTTTTTTATGGCTATCGCAACAGGTCCGGAAGAAAAGGAGCCATATTTAATTGATAGACATTAAAATTTAAATAAATTACCATGACGCTGTCTGTTCTTGGTCAAAACTCTTCACAGTACTTCCTGCAAGCATGTGAAGCTTATGCTCAGTTTATCATCTGATTTCATTGTCCACACTCCTTTAAAGGGCCCATGACGGCTATTTTTTTGTTGGAGAGACTTATGCTCTAATGAGTAGAACAGTGTCTTGTAATCACGGCATGGAGTGGCAAATTCTCCAGCGTGAAGTCTAATTAGTCACAGGATCGTTAATTTTGTTCAGTTTTAATGAAGCTTCGAAACGCGCGCCAAAAACTGCAAGAAACTAGCGCCACGGGGCTAGCACGGCGGCTGTCGGAAGTGAGCGCATGCACTGATCACTTCAGCTCAAGATTCGGTGACGTTGCGGAGAGCGCGAGCGCCAGACCAGCTCGCCACACTCGCTTTGCATCATAGCGTGTGTACAATGTACGCTTGAGCGACCAACACGGAGAGGAAGCAGAATAATACGGCTTTTGGCGTGGCCTCCGCGATCGGCTGCGAGAGCCGATCTTGGAGGCCACGCTCGGAGTGCATAGCGCGGCGCGCCCGTGTCTCTCTGTGACGTCACGATATCAACTTACAAAAATGAAACGTCACAGATGGCCCACTAACTGCGTCACACTAGTGGCGATGTCGCTAGGTGCTGCAAGCTCGGATGAGCATTCCCACTTACTTTGAAACCATATTAAAATTACTTAGAGGCGACGTTCGTCGCTAATACTTGGTCAAGATTGCCTTCGTATGCAGGAAAACCAATTAACGCAAGCATCTCGCGTTTGAAATTTTGGTGTCATGGGACCTTTAACATGGCAAGTTTCAGGAAACTACAGCACATATGAGCTAATGTGGCCAACATATGAAAGTAAACTTCAAAATTTATAGGAACATGAGGCTGTGATGCAAGATTCAAAACTGATGGCTTCCACCTTCACTTTTCTAATCACACGACCATAATGATGCTAACATGGCAAAATGAATGCAAATGGAGTTCTCAAAGTGCATTATCAGTCTAAATTCATTTGGTGCTTCTCCAGACAGTGAACATGGTCCAGATCAACACAGGAGAAGAGTTAATGCTACGTAATTCTATCGTGCTTTTTGAGTTGCTTTTGGTGTCCCTCCAATAATTTGACACTTGGTTCATTCGGGCATGCTCGCCAGACAATAACTTCACACTGTGTTTTAGAGTACAACAACTTACAATAAATGGCCCACTGGACCATGCAACTGCACCTGCTCCCATGAAAACTAAAAAGAACAACAGATAACTTTTAAAAAAAAGTGAGTGACAACAGGTGAACGCACAGTTTTTCCCATTGTCTGCTTAGGTCCAATGCTAATGTCAAGTCGGCCACCACCTGCTTCCCGAAAACTGATCTGGTGTCGGACGTACACTGGAACAGCCACCACACTGCGCAGGAAGTGGAGAGAAAAGACGTATCAATTGCTTTGAGTATATGGTGCACATAACCATGGCTATTTCATTTTCAAACACTCCCAAACCACCTATCATCAATGGATGCAGCCTGGGTACCCTACGTTAAAAAAGTTCCCACATTGCCCCTTTTTCAATCCGCAATGAGAGGACAGCAGCATTTTTAACACTTTGATCTAGAAAGCCTTGCAAAAGGGCGTCCTTGAACATCCTTGTAGACACATCTTTGCAGCCAACACTGGCAACGCTAGCAGCAGGACACACATGATTTAGTGAGGGCATATTTTCCTACGTCCCCCTACCCTCCCCTCCGACATTCCCTCCTCCTATTCCTGAAGCATTCATTTGCGTCACAAACTTTGAGGCTCTTCTGTGTTAAAACTATCAATCCATTCGACCGGCCCTTTTTATCTTTTTTTTTCCTTTTCCAAAAAAGAATGGGCAAGCAGCTGCATTATGACACGCTCACACAGGGAGACGCATGTAACACGCTGCGAACATGACTGCTGTGCAGTAGTGAAGCATGTCTTCTCTGAAGCGGTACATTTCAGCTGTCCAAGAGGTATGCCACAGGCTGTACTATCCTTTCTGCTCAGTTATCGATCAGCAACACTGCTACGTGGCATTGTGCTGTTGCTCCAAGAACCTATTGTTTCCTTGGGCTAGCGGCAGTGGCTTATTTAGGCATGGCTTGAAAACCTTATCCTCAGGGCTGCAAAGTACCAGATACTGCCAAACCAGAACCTCTCATTACATTCATCAGTTCAAGGTTTCCTGGATCTTATTAAATTTTCTGTTGGTTAGAAAATGACGTGAATTAAAAGATTTTTCACTGTAGCAGTGATATGAATTAACGAGCTTCAGCTATACACCTCCTCTGCAGCTGTACATTTCATGAAAGGTTGGAATTCAATACAATAAGGCTATATATGCAGTGAAATCCACATATAATGACATCAGATATAATGACGCATCCCATATAACCATCGAATTCTTCAAATTTCTCAACTTTCCCACTGCCAGGTATAACGACAATTGGTTATTATTACACAAGTCATTTCCAATTTCATCAACATTGTTAAAAGTGAACTGCACTGTATAATGAAGTAAATTATTGGTTTTACCACGTCTGTTAAACTCAAACTGTACAGCCAATTCCCAGACAGAAAATGCACTTTTGCAACTGTGCAGGGTTAAATAGCTGCAACGAGCATAGCAAAGACAATGAAGAAGCACTGTGGCACCACATCACCAGGTTTTTAAATGTTCTACTCACTTCACCTGTAATATGTAAGTAGCCTTGATAGAAACAAGGCAAGCGTGAGCAGTGAGCTTTGAACTAAAAAAATGATATCTGCACAAGCCTACTCAAGTCCACTACAGTGAAAGCTCATTAATTCAAACTTCATTATTTCAAATTTTTCAATAATTAAAACTATGTGGCATGGTCTGGCCAAGCTCCATAGGACTCTGTGTTAGAGAGCTCGTCAATTCAAATGCAAACTGGACTCTCCATAGATGATTTGAAAACTACACACGGCTATGCCGGCACTTTCCCTGCTAAGCGATAGGTGTTGCAACTTGACAGCCGGCATGCTGGCATCATCAAATCTCGAAGACTAGGCTCCCTGATCTCGAAGGCTATGCTTTGCAGCTGAGTAGATCTCATGACTGCCGTATAAATGTGCGTTCACTTTTTGGACTCGTCATACACATCGGCATTGGCATCACCATCGACAGCGCAGTTGGCTTGGACAATGGATCGTGTTGATGCATTGACTGCATTTTCGTCGTACGTTTGCCTACCCTCCAGCACTTAACTTGTGTCTAAAGATGGAACAGTTGTGAGATTACGAGAAGCAATGATGTGATTGCTAAAGCCGAAGGCACTATAATTCGCTCAAGGCATAGTTCTGTTTTGCAGCTGCATTAAAGGAGTACTGACACGATTTTGCGGCGGCGCAAAATATACATTTTTCGTTTCCTTGCCATGTATTGTTTACGCCCTCCGCACACGGAAGCCAGGAAACACGTACAAAGTATTTTAATTTGGTTTTAAAGTTCGCGTCGCCCAGCACAGCAAGCCAGCCCCATTGCAATGGACACTACGATGACGTATGAACACGGGCTCTTAAAAATCGCCGAAATCGCGGTCAGAGTCACTGGACGACCGTGAAATTGCCGTTGTTTGCGTTCCTCAGGTGTAATTGACCAAAGACGACAGAGTTGCAGCGACGCTACGAAGAATTTCTGTCCCTACGTGGCTCAGACGTTGTCCGACTATGTTGGTACGTCACTAGGAAACCGCCCCCTCGAAATCGAAACCGAAAGTCGGCTTTTAAGGGAGCCGTATTAAAAATATATTCATTGTGTTGCGGGCCACCATGACACTGTTTTTGGGGTTTTCCACGCCAGTGCTTTCATTTACAGCAACAATACGAGAATGTCAAAAATTCGTGTCAGTACTCCTTTAAGAGTGCGCGAAATGGTGGTTTTTGATGGTGGGCGGACGCAGCTTGTAGTTGCAAAATTCACTGCCACTGCCCATCGCAATGAAATTGCCTGAAAAGCTTTGCTATGAGAATTTGGTGTGCTCCGCTACAGGCTACATTGTAGTTTACCTCGAGCAAAAGCGCGTGTGAAAGCTTATGTACCAATGGCCTGCATCCGCTAGTGCATCAGTCCAGCACGCATAAACACTCAAAGTAGAGTTGCCCAAGAGATTAACGTTGACACTGTTGACATTAAACTGTGATGATATATCTGTACATTCATAATTGAAACTGCGGTTATTCATCATGAACGTTGGATCACAGTCCCGTTGGGTAAGCTTGTATGAAACACGCAGCTACGATGTGGCGGCAGCGGTATACGCACTTTACGCAATGTTGAAGTTTCTGTCAGCGATGGCCAGTTTGACGCTAGCACGGAGTAGAAGTTGAAGCGCCTCTCAATACAGTAAAACCTCGTTATAACGAAGTTGAAGGGGGGCAGTAATTACTTCGTTATAACCATTAGTTCGTTATAACCAATATCAATTTCATCTATAGGAATTTCAAGGGGAATTGCAATTACTTCGTTATATCCGATAGTTCGTTATATCCGGGTTCGTTATAACGAGGTTCTACTGTATCTTAAACACTACAGCGGCCATGCTGCAGTGAGTAAAGGTAGAAAGCACCCACCATGCGGCCAAGAGCACCTCGTAGACAATAAAAAAAAATTAACAGTGACTTCGACCTCGCCTTTTTTTCCCCCAATACGCGGAGCCAGCGGAATGGCAGATGTGCTGCAGAGTTGCGCACCTATCGCATGGTTTTACATGATCACTGTCACGAATTACCGCCGGAGAAGATCTCGGAGGGTTGTACTACCGAGCGTGGGAGAGGGAGTGAGAGACGCTTGACGACAGTAGCGTTTTGTCACAGCAAACCAAACTTTTATAACACGGCAAACGCAAACCCAAAAGTGAACAAAAGTGAACAAAATATATACATGCCGAAAAATACAATCAACACTGAGATTCCTCCTAATCTAAAGTACTGATTGGTTTAAGTCTCAAATTGGCGCAGTGCTTAGATCTGAGTCTGGCCACTGTGGCCTCGCCGACGCCGTCGCGATGAACACACGGAAAGTTCTTACGTTGCGGGCGCGGTCCTCACTCGTCGTCACCAAGTCCGCTGCCGGTGTGGAGACTGGTCGGGCGGAAGTCGTCGCTGTCCTTTACGACGGCTAGAAGAGACCGCTTGCTTCCGAAGCCGTCGCCCCGTCTCCACTGATGACGTGGCCTGACCCAGGGTTAGGCCTAGCCGCCGGGCTAAGTACGAGTACGGTCCCCCGCTCGCAGTGGTGACGTGTCGCGCTGGTGAATTTCTGCTGGCCGACCTTCGAAGGGGGAGTGTTGGCGGCGCGTCCGGAACCCTCGGCTGCAGCACCTCCGCGGAGCCTCGCTCGAATCTTGGCCGAGGTCTACAGCTGCGCCCCGGAGTACCAGCGTCTCGGGCTCCCGAGCTGAACGCCCGCCGTTCCCGTCGACAGAGCGAAGCTGCCGATGCGTCCTTCTTCGGCCGTAGCCAAGCAGACAATCCCCTTGCTCAGCGCTGCTGCGCCCTTTTCACGCCTCGTTTCACGCGCCACGAGCGCACGTGCTGCTTCATCGGCGAACGGTCTTCGCCGTCGCCGTCGTCTGCTCTGTGCGGCCTCCCTTTGACTCATGACATGGGCCCATCTTTTCAGGAGTTTTTTTCCCTGAAAAAAACTCCCACTGCCGATCCTTTGCGGGTGGTGACTGTGACTCTGCTGTGGCATGGGTGCTGCTTGTGTCGACGTAGTACGTACCTCACTACACACTTGTTTTCGCACTTCACACGACACGTTACACCGCACAACACTTCACCACACATAATACTTCACTGATTGTTCACACATCACAGAACTCAATGTTCGTTCAGTCCACGCTTGTGTCCACTTAACGATATTGTACAATCCCCTACGCCAGTATCTCACCATATCAATGCACTGTATCAATACACTATATAGCGTACAATATATCACTATAACCACACACAACTATACATAACTGTACACTTCACTCCTCTAAATCTCTAAAGGCTTGGTCAGTTCCCTATACCTAATACACTTAAGTCCCTACCAATACAGAACTAGACTAAACTATAGGCTTTATCACATTTGCACTCTTTGCTCTGCAGACATATCACATCACTATCATGCACACACACCTGTACATTAAACAGCACTCTTTGCTGTTACCATTTTTGCCTCGTGGCTACCAATATACGTTTTTCCTATGGCGCTCTCTATGCGAACTTCCTCATTACTCTATTAACCTTTGCTATTTTGCTTCCTCCCCTACCTCTGTACACAAGCTTGGCAACCGCTACATTCTCTTTCCCATCAGCTAGTTAGACGCGCTGTCTACTCTCATTTCTCTATGTCCATTCAAATGTCTCCACGTTCCTATTCATTGTCCTTTAAATCTCTAAATGCTCTGCCAAGTTCTTTCTCTTCCCTAACAACTAAACAGTACTTGCTATAATTTCTCTGATCTATTTTTCCCGTCCGTATGTCTTTGTCCTTAGTCCTGTCCCTGTTCATTTCCATCAAAAGCTATCCTTTCATAAAACCATAATCTTTTCTTCAGAGGCCACAAAAAGAATCTTTCCGCTTTAACTCTAGGCTTTCTCCCAGTCGGCAGCTCGCGCCACTCTCTTGCGCGCCTCCTCGCCACTGCACTTTCTCTCGAGCGCTCGGTGTGATCGCTGCGTTTATTACCACTGTGCAATCCTTCCACGCGTTTCTTCTTTCTGCACTTGGCACGTCTCCTCCGAGCAACTCTCGAGCGTCTCTTTATCATTACACGCTCTCGAGAACGCCTGGCGCAGCTAAAGCTTGCGCCCTCTCTCAGTGTCCAACGTGCCTTCGACACACCCTTTCTCGCGCGTCCACCCCCTGCACGCGCTCGCGAACCCCTTGTGTGGGTGCTGCGTTTGTGCTCTTTCCGACACAAACGCCTCTTCTGAACCGCTTCTCTTATGCATGTACTAAACGCATGCTGTCTCCGACGCAGTCCCCTGCGTATTCCCATCTTAATGCTCGTGGAACGATTCTTGCGAACGACCTTTCTACGGCGCCTACTTGCTCGACGCACCTTAACCTCGCCGCGTTCGCTCGCGTTTTGCTTCTTTCGAGCTCGCATTCCTTGACGCTCCTTAGCGTCAAGTCTGTTGGCAGCGTCCGCGCCTGCCTTTTCCTCAACAGTGAGCTCCTCACTCCTACTTGTACCGCTCCGGTCGCGGACTTCGACTTCACGTTGCTCGCTCTCGAGCACGGCACAATTTTCGCACGGATCGTGACTCGATGTCACGTCCTTCATTGTGGGGCGCACATCAGAACAAACCCCGTCAAAACTCAATTTGCAGCAACCTGCAATACCCACTCCGCCAAGTACGTGCTTGCAGCAACCTGCAATGCACTCTTTATTCTCATGCACCGGCGGTGGGTGCGCTTTCTCCTCCGCTGCGCTCAACAGCTCTTGGGCGCCTGCGCCCGCATCCTCAACCAGCTCTTGGGCGCCTACATCCGCCTGTTCATCTGGCCCAGAATCAGTCTCCTCTGGCCTATCCGTATTCTCGTCAACTTGTTCGGGTCCGAGCACAACAACGTCTTGAATTATCTCAATTTCCAGAAATTGGCTAACCTCCTCTTCATTTTCACTAGACTCAGCTGATCGGGTTACTGTTAAACCTAAACACGATATCTCCCGACTCCGGTGCACCAACTTTTGTTCAGCCTCGTATATCTGTTCTTTTAGTTTTGCCACCGCTCTTTTGTGTTCATCACGAGCTCGCTCGCGTTCCTCTTCAAATTGGAGCTGTCGTTCTTTACGCTCAACGTCGCGTTCTCGTGCACATTCCTCAAAAAATCGCAACGCATCCTTTCCATACAGGTTCCTGCTCTTAGCTATTGCCGCCAAACGTTCCCAATCCATCCCGGCACTCTCCGACGATCATTCGTGACTGGGCCTGGAGATGTTAATCCTGGCAGGCTCGCCAATTTATGTCACGAATTACCGCCGGAGAAGATCTCGGAGGGTTGTACTACCGAGCGTGGGAGAGGGAGTGAGAGACGCTTGACGACAGTAGCGTTTTGTCACAGCAAACCAAACTTTTATAACACGGCAAACGCAAACCCAAAAGTGAACAAAAGTGAACAAAATATATACATGCCGAAAAATACAATCAACACTGAGATTCCTCCTAATCTAAAGTACTGATTGGTTTAAGTCTCAAATTGGCGCAGTGCTTAGATCTGAGTCTGGCCACTGTGGCCTCGCCGACGCCGTCGCGATGAACACACGGAAAGTTCTTACGTTGCGGGCGCGGTCCTCACTCGTCGTCACCAAGTCCGCTGCCGGTGTGGAGACTGGTCGGGCGGAAGTCGTCGCTGTCCTTTACGACGGCTAGAAGAGACCGCTTGCTTCCGAAGCCGTCGCCCCGTCTCCACTGATGACGTGGCCTGACCCAGGGTTAGGCCTAGCCGCCGGGCTAAGTACGAGTACGGTCCCCCGCTCGCAGTGGTGACGTGTCGCGCTGGTGAATTTCTGCTGGCCGACCTTCGAAGGGGGAGTGTTGGCGGCGCGTCCGGAACCCTCGGCTGCAGCACCTCCGCGGAGCCTCGCTCGAATCTTGGCCGAGGTCTACAGCTGCGCCCCGGAGTACCCGCGTCTCGGGCTCCCGAGCTGAACGCCCGCCGTTCCCGTCGACAGAGCGAAGCTGCCGATGCGTCCTTCTTCGGCCGTAGCCAAGCAGACAATCCCCTTGCTCAGCGCTGCTGCGCCCTTTTCACGCCTCGTTTCACGCGCCACGAGCGCACGTGCTGCTTCATCGGCGAACGGTCTTCGCCGTCGCCGTCGTCTGCTCTGTGCGGCCTCCCTTTGACTCATGACCTCGCCTTTTATTACATTCCCCATTACATCGCCCATTATTACATAGATAAAACGGTGATTGCAATCTCTTTTCACCAGACAAAAAGGAAGCAAGAGCTTGTGAATTGGTTCTTAAATAAAAACTTAATGCTACAGAGTTGCTGCTACAACATGTGGTGCCCTTAGTTTATTACTTTTCTTAGTTCAAATTTCGGTTATTTTGAACTCAGCAGGCATCCCTGTGGAACTTGAATTAACAAGCTTTTGCTGTAGCAACTAATAAGAGGCATTATCACTGCTTCTGGGCATTTGGTGGTGCCCACATTGATTTATAAAAGGCACATGCAATTGTTACAGTGCGCTACAATATGAACGCAACAATATGGTTTTGCAATAGAAGTGATGTCAGAATTGATGAGGTTTCCAGTACAACAGACATGCTTTGTATGAAAGAGTGAAACAGGGCCCTATGAAAAGGACCACTGACCTGAACTGAAAGAGTGCACCTGCCATAAAAACAAACTCGACTACAAAGGAAGGCCTTAGTCTAGAGCCAATGTTTTGATCCACATAAAATGTTTTCTGAGGCTTTGCTTGCACTGTAGGTCAGTTCAAATGTCTACATCCCTGTGGTAATGAAAGAAGAGCAATGGGTAAAGGACTAGTTTTCTCTGTTAGACACAACCCAAAGAAACAAACAGACGATGGAGCCAAGGAATGCACTGAGACATAAATTGTAGCTGTAGTGTAGGAACCATGACATCAATGGAAAGGAATTAATGTCAAAGAAAAAACACCTGCCATTGGTAGGGACCGAACCTACGACCTTCGGATAGCGTGTCCAATGCTCTACCAACTGAGCTAAGACTGGTCATTCCCCTGTCCACTTCACTGGGTATTTATGTGTGTGCAAGCCTGGGTGTTGGACAGTGTTACATGCAGCCATGGCGGCGAGTGCGCCACTCTTTTTGACAGAAGGCATCACGTAGCACATGATCTTAATATGTGATGGCTGCTGGCGAATGAACCCTCGAATCCTACCTAAAGGAACCAGGTCTGCTGGAACGAGACCCACGCTACAATGGGATCTCCGTAAATGGAAATCAATTAAGGGCAGTGGGCAAGCCCTATACTTCCCATGCATTTTTAACCGCATTCAGGAACCATTTTCTCGGCAAAGTTTCAACGTAGCCACACAAATCATATATCATTTTCTTTCAAGTTTTGTGCCCTTTGAACTGTAGCAAACTTTACTAAAGTAGGTCCAAAATCAAATATTTTATCAATTTTTTTTTCTTGAGTACCAAAACTCTGGCTTGATTTGCATGTTTGTGAATTTGTAACACCAGAACTGTTTGCATGTTTTCAATTCTTCTACAGTAGTCATGTACTATTACAGATATGGCAAGAAAAAATTTTTTAAAGGGGATGATGTAAGAGATAAAGGTACCTGAGTAATAAAAACACATTAAAGCAGAAAAAATTGGCAGAAGCTGAAAACAACAAAAAAAAATGTTCCGCTGCCACAAACACAGTTAAAATCATTTCGCTAGTAATCAGCAGCTTGATAATGATTGTCAATGTCATTTTTCTGCTTTTGAGCCAGTTTTCTTTTTTGTCTAGCCTCCTTTATGATCTGTCATGCAGCTCTGTCGGCAAAGTATTATCAACTGTTGTGGACTTCCTTCAGCCACATGACGTGGCACTTCGGGACTGAAAAGTGGACAAAAAATCTAGTTTTTGCTGATGAAATACTCATTGTTCCTAGAGCCATTCCGCACATATTCACAAATTTTCATGGCCAAACTTCATAATTATCCTGCTTTAAAGCACCTACACCACACATCAGGCCCTCAAGTTTAGGGCAAAAAATTGAAGGTTTTTCCTCATTTCCTGAAAATGAAAATATTCAAGACCTATCTGCATTGGAGGAGCAATATCTTTTGTTCTACAAGGGTTATCACGACTTTTTTTTACCGGAAGATGAATATAAGTGGCTTGTCGTAAAGTAAATTTTGTTATAATACTGTGCTACGGAACTTTTCTAAATGAAGCTTTTGTTTCAAGCATCAACGAGGAAATTCATTGTGTCATGTTTAACAGTCTCTAACTTTGCTTAGAAATGGCCTAAAACAATGACTTATGCTTCTTGGCACACTGTTAATATCGTCCCTTGATTCTCTGGGTTGCTTGTTATTGTGAGGGCTGTGGTTAATTAGCTAATAAGGCCTCAATAAAATTAATTTTCAATGTATTGTGAGCATTGTTCATCTGCTTCATCTTCTCACCTGTAAATATTCATCATCACCGCTTAGGCTGGGGCAGTGGGGCTCGGTCTCGACAATAAAGAGGAAGAGGCTTGCGGTCTGAACGTTGTCTCACAAGTGGTGGATTGTGCTGTCCCGTTCCTCAGTCCTCTCGCTCTACTGGTGCCCCACGACTGAACGTTGTCTCACAGTATCATCAAAACTATTCCTCACAGAACAAAAATGATTACACTGTTGAAATAATAAGTTAAAGCTGCATTAACTGTGAAAATATCATTTAAATACTCCAAATAATAAAGATATATTTGCAAGGCGTAGTGTCCCCCTGAAAGGGGCACTGACACCAAAATTTCGCTGCTAAGATAGCCTGCGGGATCTATTTTCGTGTACATACAGATGTCATCTACCAAATATCAATGGCGAACACAGCCTCGAAGGTAATTTAAATGAAAATATTGAAGTTTGCATGCGCAATCGAGCGCTAGACGCCGTACATCGCGACATCGACAGCAGCAAAGGTGACCTGAAGGGGACCCCCAACTTCCGCGACGTCACCACGGCAGCCGAGCTCCGACAGTGCAGCTAGCAATGATGACGTCGTAGCCACCATTGCTTATTCGCTGCGGCTGCGTTAGTAGACTGCAGGTGATGCCAGACCTCAAGAAAATAGTTGCCACCCAACAACGATGAGAGCAACAGCGACGACAACGCGCAGGACGTGTGACAGGCGAAAGAAAACGAGCACGCGGCGGTTGTCGTACGGAAGTGCGTCACAGTTATGTGTGCTCACGTGGTCGAACTCGTTTACTCCATTGCGAGCGCTAGATGGCGCCAGTTGCACGGGGCGCCTTGTCGTTTTTTGAGCTCTCCCAAACCAAAACTGAAACTAGTGGGTAATAAACAGGCCGTAAATAATTATCTGACGCGCGCTGGAGCAAATGATGTGCCGTGTTATGGCTAACAGGTCCCCAGCTACGTATTGTAGCGAAAAAACGGCCGACAAAAATTTTGGTGTCAGTGCCCCTTAAGTCCTAATAAGTTCAAAATGTTAGTTCGTGCGATGGAACCATCAGAGCATGAAATAACAGCATCCAATGTGTGTATTCTTATACACTCGCCAACTGATAATTCAGACATGCTCAGTAGCTCGGACAGCTGCACAGTACCACCAGTGCACCCGTAGACTTAATGTGTTAAGAAGACCGATACTTGGGAGGGTTTCTAGCTCTGAATTCAATAATTCAGACTCCATTCACAGCTGTCGAGTGCACTGAATGGGCCACCATTATATCCTCCGGCACCCAGACGAGAGAAAGTATGGCCTCAGAGACTGCATACAAAACTGTGATCTCTGAGGCGTGGTTTCAATCGTGATGCGCCAGTTTTGGAGGCAATGCGATCCCCGCATCCTGTTCCGGCACCTCTCACATGGTTCACAATAACCAGTATGGCTGGTCAAGTTGGGTTCGTGATTACTTCATAGTGCTTTCACATTCAGTGTTCAGTGCTGTTTGTTTATTTTGTGCTCCAAGACATCTCCCTCGTGACGTTAAGTGGCAGGTCACGTCTAGTGGTATGAACGATGGCCTCGCAGTCTGAGCCAACGAGCACGCCAACAAAAATGAGTACAAGTGCACGGTGCTGACAATGTGGCATAACAGCCGACGCCTTGAAAACAATGCGAGCAGATGTAGTTAACTGCTTCCATCAGACTGGATTTACTTTTGCTGATTGCAAATGAGCCCGACTTCGCAATGCAAGAGCCTGAACTGCCACCGATCACGAACTGAAATTCAGGCATCATCAATGACATTGAGGCTGCGATGTGGCGATTCCTGCTACCATAACATTTAAAGTCATTGTCAACATTGTGGCGCGATGGCGACGTGTGCCAAACTGGACGATTATGAAATAATTGAAAAAGTTCTCCAATTTCAGAGTGACTCCGACTCGGAATATGAGCCATGAGCTACAGAGCTGCGATGTATGGATCTGACTCGAGCATTTGTTGCCCTTGTATCATTGTAAACTGTCAGAAATACATGTGGACTTGGTCCCACGTAAGTGGAAAGGCGTGCAGCAACGCATTGACTACTTCTTCCTAGCCCAGGGTCCTTGAAACACAAATAAAATGGTCTATTTTGATGCATTTATTTTTTCTGAAGTTCAATAATTCGGACTGTTTTACGATCACTGTGGATCCGAATTATCAGTGCTCGGCTGTAGTGTGAAGCCCAACCCAAAGACATTTCTCACAATTTCAATAAGTTCAACACTTCCACTGCACAGTTTGCAGGCACAATGCTTTCTAATCACATCACAAATAAGGCACATATCCATTGGGGCATATCCACTGTCACTATGCTGCAGATCCTCTTTTTAAAATTAGGCAGAAAAGGCTGAAACCTTCGATATGGAATAGCTTGCTTGTAGAGCCTTCGGCGCATCCGTACTTTGCCGGCGTGCATTCGCATTTCCAAGACAGGTGTGTTGGCTGCCGTGAAACATACGCTTGCCAAAGAGCTCCTCTGCCCTCGGCATCTGAGTTTAGAACATGCACGGCACTCAGACAAAAAAAAACTGATCGAGCAAGCGACAAGAAGCTTTTGAACAATGTGCACCGAGGCACAAGTGCAAGAAAAATGTCCACAAAGACTGCGCCTCTAGATTTCCCTGGTTGAAAAATAAGCTGTACCACAGTTTCCAGACAACTGTTTATATACGGCTGATTCCGTAGGAGCATGGTGATGCGCTTCGAGAAGTTTCTTGGTTGCAAAATTTAGGATAAGTGTGGAGCGCCTGTGGAAAGGGGGCATGGTTATTGACTCCCTTTAGGAAAAACAATTTTTCAGTCAGAAATGAAGCTTTCCAAGAGATGTTTTCATATGGAACTTGTGTATAAGGTGTTAAGCATCCCAAATTGAAAAAAAAAAATTTTCAAATTTTCTTGGTGCTCTTAAGTAGAACTACCCGCTTAAATAGTACAAACACCTCAAAATCTGTTGTTTTTGCGTTAAGGCAAGGTAAAAAACATTTTCGTTAATCAAACTTTAATTTTCCAACCACCACTGAAACGAAACCGAAAATAGACGTGAAATTGCGACTAGTTCAGCAAGCGCAGTGCAATCGCACAACGTATCACTACACAGCCCCCCCCCCTCCTCCAACCCCCATCCTTCCTTTTCTGTTTCCTTCTCCACCGGTTTCCGACCCTCACACACTCTGCACGTGTCGCTTGCTTGCAGTTACAGTGTGCTTTCAGTTGTGTGCAGGTAGGCTTAGATCTTACCACCTTTGTTCGGTGTTCTATGCGACATGTCAGTGCGAAATGAGCATATCATGGCAACGCAGAAACAACAGTATAATGTGCTTCCGTTGGAAAACAGAAATTATCAACGACTTTGAGAGTGTTCGCTTCTCAAAAAATGGCGCTTGCGACGAAGTACAGAGTCCCTAAGAGCAGCCTGACAACAATTCTTCAGAACAAGGAGAAGCCGCGGGAGGCTTTCCAGTCATCACACTTTGGTCAGTAAAGAAAAAGACTCAGTGGCTGACCACGAAGGTTTCGAAAAGTGCTGTTTTTCTGTAGCAAATAAATTGAAGTTCTCAATGTATCTTAGAGGTGGGATGAGTGTTGGGTTTTTTGAATTCCAGTAGCCCTTTGAAAAAAAAAATTGCATGTTACTTTTGTGCAATAAAGTTTCTGCCAATAGTGTACCGCTCTCCTTGTTGCCTAGATTTAGTGTACCAGGATCCGCTTCCACGGACACGAACTGCACACAAGCACGCTGTTTCGGGGCTAAGCGGTGCAAAATGACTGCCCAATGCTGAACTTATCCTTTCTGTAAACGAAACTACTGATAAACGGAACATACTTTCCTGGTCCTTAATTGATTTGAGTTGTGGGGTTTAATGTACCAAATGACAATATGATTATGAGAGATGCCACAGTGGAGGGCTCCGGAAATTTCGACCACGTGGGGTTCTTTAACATGCGCTGACATCGTGCAGCACACGGGCCTCAACATTTCGCCTCCATCGAAATGCAGCTGCGGTGGCCAGGATTCGATCCCGCGGCCTTTGGATCAGCAGCCGAGTACCATAACCACTAGATGCCCGTGATAGGGCTTTTCCAGTCCCTAGAGGTTCCCTTTAATGAGAGTCCACTGTATTTCTTATTTCAACACTAACAACATGTACAACAAGCACAAGGTTAACGAATGGCTCTGGGATCTCTGCATAGCTGAAACACAGGTGAAATTCCTTAAAAACACTCTTCCTTACCTCTGGGATCCTATGTGGTAGGACATGAGCCTGAAGTTGCCATCTGGTGGCACGAAGGAAAGCACCCGTTCAGACTGCAAAGACCAGCACAGGCATTCAAAGTGAAACCAATCTGTTCAGTTCTGCCTTTTCATTTGTTTTCACAGCCAAATCAGCTGTGCCTTTTCCTGAATATTCTGTTCCTGTCATGCCTCCCGTGCCCGATATTTTTTCAGCAGACAGAATATCTGCACCGATCGACAGCCATAAACTATCCTCATCAGCCAGTATGGATGAAATCACATAGAAGCTTCTAAAAAAACACCAAGTGTATCTCTGCAATGTACCTAACCCTGCTATTTTCACAATCACTTTCATCTGGCCCCCTTCCTGACAAATGGAAAAAGAGCAAGGTCATTCCAGTCTACAAATCACGTAACCGTGAATCACCCCTAAACTATCGCCCCATATCCATCACTAGTGTCCCTTGCAAAATCATGGCACACATCATGTTTTCAAACTCAGTGAATTTCCTAGACAGCAATAACTTTTCCCATTCATCACAGCATGGCTTCCATAAGGTTCTATAGTGTGACACTCAACTAGCCGCATTTCTTCATGACCTTCACTCTACGCATCATCCATATGGAACGTCTTGCTTTAATTTGCTTTCATCGTGGTCAGCATCTTATTTTAATTGTCTTCACCTTCACTCTAATCTTGATACTAACACTGTGACCAACATCATCTTTCTCGACTTCGTGAAAGCAGACCCTGGGCTTTCAACTTTTTTCAAAACTTCTTGACCGATTTTTGTGAAACTTGCTGAGTATTTGTATACAGGGTTCGTACAGGTTTCCAAGAGTAAAATTCAGAGGACTTTTCAAGGACCTTTGACAAAAATTAAAGAACACGATTGTAGTTCAAGGTAAATTTTATTGCTCAAAACAAAGGATATTCAGTTCACTTATTGCAGTTTCACTAGACTAGAAGTTCTGAAGCTCAAGGCAGATCGTTCAGTTTTTTTTCTATTTGCATCTTAATGCTATCAAGTTCTTCGGTCTTGACTTTCGCAGGCTGTTGGACTTCACTACATGTCTGATTCCGCCAGTCACTTCTGCCTTTTCAGCAAGGCCATCAGCAGAGGTTACCAAATCGGCAACAACTGCTTCAAGTTTTTCTCTTCAGCTGCATGCATTCAATCCTCCATAATCAAGCACCTTTTTGTCTGATTTGCATTTTCTTGGCACGATCATGCGATCATAATGCGCACCGCAACCAACACGTGGAAAACCAAACACCGGAGCAAGCACTGACCACTGGCAAAGTATACAATGCACAATGTGGCCAGCGGATGATGCTGAAGCTAGTGAAGGTGTGCTGTAGTGTTTTTTTGTTGTTGTTTTTTTTTACTTTAGCAGGTTTATGAGGGATACCGCTAAAAGAGAAGCCACAAGAAAACTTTTCAAACACTAGTAAATTCTGCTGCAATAAGCGCATTCGGGAAACTTTTTCCGGAGAGCTCAAGATGTAGCCTCATTATGGCCATCAGTAGCCGAAGCCGAAGCAAGCCAGATTAAAAAAAAATAAGAGAATGGCGCTGCGGGCGCGCGCATGCCTCGATCCATCGAGTACAGGCATTTTGACCGTGTTTGACTTCGCGATCGCGGCATCGCGGAACGCGATATCCAGTGAAGTTCGTCGCAGACACGTTCAAGTGCTGTGAATTGAGAGTAGTACAAATGGACCTTGTGAAAATCCCCAAAATTCCAGGGTTTTCAGGGACTGAAATGAAATTCCAGGAGCTTCAAGGCCCCTTGAAAACGAAATTTTCGATTTCAAGAGTTTTCCAGGATTTCAAGGACCTGTGCCCACCCTGTGTATATTTGTGTGCTGATTTCAAATATGCAATTATCTTCTTAATACAATATGCAGTTCTTAAACTATCAGACATTTCATCTTAGGAAGATGTCTTCCTAATCTGAGTGAGTTACAGGGTAAATCAGCATATCACAATGATCTGGAATGAAAACTGTATGCAGCAAAACAAGGATGGAAGTCCTAAACCCATTTGGTCAGAAGTTATGGCATGTCAAACATTGAGTGAAATTCCAGCTGGACGTTAATACATCAATGTTGTTTGTTTTGTGGGGTTTAATGTCCCAAAACCAGCTCTGATTATGAGAGACGCCGTAGTGGAGGGGTCCGGAAATTTCGACCACCTGGGGTTCTTTAACGTGCACTGACATCGCACAGCACACGGGCCTCAACATTTTGCCTCCATCGAAATGCAGCCGCCGCGGCCGGGATTCGATCCCGCGACCCTCGGATCAGCAGCCGAGTACCTTAGCCACTAGACCACCGTGGCGGGGCAATACATCAATGTTACTTTTGTAAAATTGTCTTCCGAATAACCCTGTGCAATTTAGTCTCACTTCATTCTATAGTAGTTTATGACCCTGGCAAAAAAAAAAAGAATTTTAGCAATAGCACATTTAGAACCCAAGATATTACTCCTCCAAAACTGCAAAAGCACCAAATAACAATAATGAGAAAACGAGAAAGAACGTTTGACAAAGTGTTTACTGATACAAACTTTACGCGAAGCTTGCCAGTGCCATTCAGAATACTCCAGGTGCATTATCCGGATGCACAGAGTCCTTGTGTTTTTTTTGTGACTGCTTTTCTGGGTTGCACTTCAGAGAACCTTCCGTGCAATGTGAGCTCCAAGTCGCTGTGATGTCACCGCAGTTGTCGCACAACACTGAGAGTTTTACCGCAAGACCGTACTCGCGATTGCCACGTACAAGCTTTACTGCACCTCGGCACCAGTAGGAATGCAGACTCAAAGATATCATTGACAGCGTTGAGGTCGACGATGGTGTACGCTGCTGCAGCTTCCGTAGTCACTGTTTCCATGCACTAAGTCGGCTGAAGTTGTCGATCTTCCGCGTGGGCACCGGCGTCGATGCAAGCCGCTCCATCGTACCTTTCTTATCGACACGCATGTCCCGTGCCATGTCCTCGATCACAAGCGCCGAATATACCCTCACACGACCAGCGTGAGGAAATGAAGCGGTCTCGCGCTCGACTAAGCGGGCGCACCGTTTTCATCCATGGGGTTGTTGTCTGGCAGTGCTTCATGAACGGCTGCCGTTTGCGTGGTGATGCCGCGCAATGTCGCGTTATCACCGCGTGCTTTTCTCTTTTTTCATTTCCGCCCAAACTGATTCAGCGTGTGGTGCTTAGATGCCCCACCCCACCAGGCATGACAAACTTCGCGAGCGATAAGCACGAAGAGAACACGATGAAAGCGCAATGAAATGACCTCAGCAAAATGGCAGCTTGGCCAGGCACGGCTCCGAGTCTCACTCAAGATGGTGGCGCGGAAATCCGGCACTTAGACCAACCAAAGCATGCCGTTCGGATCACATGCTATGGACTGACTAACAGCAACATGTGTTGAGCCCCCTGTTTGCGAGCCTTTTTCTTGCTCGCAGAGTGTGCACAGGGTGGCTAAGCGACTAAAAAATGACGCCAGAAATGTGGGCTTTCCAGCGACACCAAAATGGTGGCGGCCGAGTGCGTAGTTTTCGAGCTATGCGCAGTCAAAATCGAGGCAATCTGCCCCAATTTTGAGGGGCAACGTTTGTGGAACCACACATATACAGCACAATAACAGAAGAAATATGCACTTTTGTGGATCCAAAATTTGGAGGTAGGTGCGGAAACATGTCGGGAATGCAAAAATGATTTGCAAAGAGACTGAAAATGTGATTTTTTGGCCAATTTTTGATCTAAGAGAGCCGGGTCCCCCCTTAAACTTGCACCCTAACGTCCTGGCATGGATAAAAGAATTTCTGAGTAACTGATCACAGTCAGTTGTTATAAACAGTACTACAGTGGAACCGCGCTGATACTATTTTCAGCGGACAGGGGCAAAAAAACGTAACAACCGGGAAACCGCAAGAGTGAGGAAAGCTCCGAAAATGAATGAGAACAGGGCTGCTTTGACTTCAAACAATTTGTTTCAGCAAGGTGAGCCATCTAGGTCGCCAACCGATAATTCGGACAGCCGCGCGGTACTGCCAATGCACCCATGGACTTAATGAGTTAAGCCGACCGATATTTCGGACAGTTTCTAGCTCTAAATTCAATAATTCGGACTCTGTTCGCGGCTGTCGAGCGCAGTGAATGGGCGGCCATTATAGCCTCCGGCTCCCCGATGAGAGAAAGTATGGCCTCAGAGAGATTGCAATCAAAACTGTGATCATTGAGGCACCAATTTTGGTGGCAAGTCGCTCCGTCACTGCGATCACCGCATCCTGTTCCGGCACCCCGCACGTGGTTTGTGATTGTGAGTACGGCTGGTCGCGTCGGGTCTGCGATCACTCGATAGCGCTTTAACGTTCCGTCTTCAGTGCTTGTTTACCTTATTTACCCGCATAATTTGCGCCCTCGCATAATTTGCGCACCCCTAATATTTAGCCAGCTTTACAAAAAAAATTCCTCGCATATTTTGCGCTGGCCGTCCGGCCCAAACCAGCCCGCCGGCGCGCGCACGGACAGACTTCGGACAGCCGCGCGGCCGCGCCCCTCGCTGCGCAGGCGAGTGTAGTCATACGCAAAAGGGGCTGCGAGTGTGATGTCCCTTTTTCCGATTCTTTTCTCTGGAAGTCCCCGTAGCCCAAAGTACGGTCGCGAGAATAAAAGCACACCAGTGGGGGCGACGAAAACAGTTGAAGCAGAGATAAAACGAGCCCGGCCCACCTCCGTCGCTCGGAGGCGATAACATCACCCCTATCGGGACGGCTGCCGTCGAAGCGGGGAGGAAACGGCCCGCCTGTCTTTAACGAGCATTAAAAGATGCAAAGGCAAAAGGGGGGGGGGTGAGGGGGCAGTGTCGCTCGGCTGCTGGGCGATCGCATGGCTGCCGAGATAGCGCAGGCGCTCGCGCTAACTCTGCGGCCATCAACGGGCGGCGATTCCTGCAAGCGTGACGAAGACTGTCAAAAGTCAAATAAAAAATAGCGGTGTCCAGGCGGGTACGGCGTGCCAGGTTGCAACGCTTCATGCGGGAACAGGCCCACAGCTGCGACGTAACAGCGGGGTTCGCAATACATGGGATCTCATGGGAGCTATGCCGGGACCAATGAAAAACAACGTAACAGCCGGGAAAACGCATCAGTGAGGAACGTAACAGCGGGGTTCCACTGTACTTCAAATCTTGTCCCAGTAACATCAGGAGTCCCCAGGTTTAGGTTCCCTTCTGTTCGTAATATACATAAACGATCTACCATTGCCTTTTCCTCTCACGACCGCACTTCCCTACAGAAGGAACTTAATGTTAAAGCGGTGTTCACACGGGGGATTTCTCCGTGGGGGATAAAGGCGGAGCCAAGTGACGTTAGCCGGCGGGGAGAAGCCCCGAACAAGTCTCTCGCTCACACGGGCAAAGCAACCGGCGGGGGAGGCCAGTGTTACCAGACTACTACTGTGCCCTGTACTCACGGCACCACGAAAGCAACAGCACGCTTCGAGCGCACGGAATTCAGTGCGTACTGTGCAGCTAAACGAAATGGAAGTGGACATAAACACTCAGATTTTGTCTATTGGGCCTAAGAGGTATGGCCAATCGTGTAAATAGGCTTTTAACACATGCACTGCTGCCTTTCGCAGAATGTCTCATTCACAACTTTTACGCAACAAATGTAGACGGGGCTCTCACCAGCAGAAGTTCCCGTGTTTTCCTAGCTTCACAGACGTCGTCGGCGCAAAGAGACATTTTTGGCGAAGTTGTTGACACCTGCTCTTTCTTTTGTTCTCTCTGATGACAAAGTTGTACACAGCTTTTCGAAAATTTAATTATTTTTCCATATTGGTCGGCTTTCGGTCAACTGCAAGTACAGTGTCTCTTTTTTTTTTTTTTCACGAGCCTCAGCCAAGGATGGAAGCAATCTAGCCACTTGATATCGGACAGTGAAGTGCATGAGCCATCCATTAAAATCTTGGAGTGCAAGAATTTAATGCAGACCGCTGCTGTCTTCACCAGGCAGGATCAATCACCAGTTTAGAAATCGCTCGCCTCCCCACCCCCTTGAAAAAAAAAAATACTCCGTCCTCTCAACCGCAAAGAAAACTGCGGCATCAAAAAAGTAATAATAAAAATGTTCCTGCAGTCCGTGTAAACACCTTTTAAAATATAAAATATATGCATAACGTCGGTGAGTCGGCACTAGTGTACATATACCAAGTTTGTGTTCAATGCGGATCATTTTTCTCGCCTTTAGCAGCAAAATTTTTCTTCCTCACAACGCTGAAATTGTGTATCACGAAGGGATCTTTCTAAATGAGAGTCGTGCAGTTTACAGAAGAAAACGGCACTCTAGCAGGCATCTGGCCAATTTGTTCGGAGAGATTGTTTATTGCTTTTCACCATCAATACGGCACAAAAAGCACGCGATGCTTTCTTTAAATCTTTCAAACGGGCGAGGTCCAGATGCTTATCGAATTCATCATTTTGAAATAAATAAATAAATAAATGGAGCAGTTAAACACCACTAGTCGTGGTATGGCTCCGTAATCTGTTTGGAAATTATCTTCGGACATGGTGTACTCCTCCACGAGTAAAAAAAAAAAATAAAAATATCCATAATCGGTCAGTTTTGTCAACGCGGTGCCTGCAAGCGGAACGAATATTTGGAAAGGTAGCCGTGAACGCTTCCACGCTGCAGCTACGGCCAGCACACGCACGAGGCTATTGTTGCCAAGCGCCAGCTCGAAATTCCACCGTCTTTCCCGCTAAGTGGGGAGCGTTTGTTCCTCCTGGTCAAAAGGTCCCCGTCTCCCCGGGGACGAGCAGGAAGGCCGCACTAGCTCGCAAAACTGTGACGTTGTTGTCACGGGATATGCAATCCTTCCTTCCACGGCAGGGAGAAATCCCCCGTGTGAACAACGCTTAAAGACAGGTGTAAGCAGTGGTTAATGGTCTTAAATCCTAATAAATGCAAGTCGATGTCAATGTCCAACCGAGCCATAATTGTCATCACTTTCATAATTAACAACATACCCATTGACAATGTCGATTCATTTAGGTATTTAAGCACCATAATCACGCACAACCTTAACTGGTGCTCACATGTGGCTAACATCACGTCGTTCGCAAACAAGACTTTAGGATTCCATAAATGTAACCTCCGCAGTGTGCCTGAACATGTAAAATTACTTGCATATAACACATTGGTTAGGCCAAAACAAACATGCATCGTCCATATGGAATCCCTACCAGGTTTACCTTATCAACACTTTAGAATCAATACAGAATCGCGCTGTAAGATACATTCATCCTTCATACTCATACGATGTCAGTGTCTCGTCATTAAAAGCAGCATCTTTCAACGTAACAGCCGGGAAAACGCGATATCATTCAGCGACTATACTTTATATGAAAGCACAAATTTTGATTTAATAATGTTTCGATATAACAAATTACATTGCTGATGTTAGCTACTTCGTTATATAGAGGTTTAACTGTACTGCAGGAATGAGAAGTGGGACAAATACAACACAACAGTGCATCACTGCACTTTTTGCATGCTTACTTGGCGTACTGACAATACACATTTGGGAGCTCAGGGCACAGTGAAGCGCACACAACAAATGCAACAAGGCAAAAAAGGAGACTGAAAAGAAAAATCGCGCTACCGCTTTTGTCCCCACACTCCGCGCAGTGTGCGCCCAGATTGGACGCTGCCATGGTGATGAAAACACACTCCCTCCTTTTGAGGTTTCCCTCCCTACTGTACCCTACCTTCTCCTCCACATGGTTTGCCTTTTTGTGGCTGGTCTCCACACGCCCACCCTCGCCCTCACTCCTAACATGCTGGCGCGCTGGGAATCCATGCTCCGTTAGCCAATTTCATGGTCACACGCTTAAAAAATCCGTGCTATAACCCGTATTCTCTTTCGTGCGCCTACGCAATAAACAGTCCGCCCATACATTGAGTTCCATGGGCACAATATTGGTGGTTAAAAAAACCACGCTATAACCGGTCCCGTGTTAAAAGCGGTTACATTATAAGTGGTCTGCACTGTAAAGTTTTTCCTTCCTTTGTATATGAAAAATAAATTTTGAAGACCAAGCTTTTCCAGCCTCCATTGCAAAAACACATTGCAGACACTCTTAACTTAACAAGTGCCAGGCAGCAAGCATTACGCACTGTTGTAATCAGTCTCTGAGTATATACAGGTTTTCTAAACAAAAATTCTGGGGCCCTGTCAAGGCTTCTTCAAGTACTTATTTTACTGAACTGTAAAATTTCCAAAACACTACAGATGGCTTCATTTGGCTAGATGAACAACTGCAGTGGTGGAAATATCCAGCCTCACTGAGACTTTCTTGTGCTGGGTGATGCTCACAAATTCCCACGCTTTACTTCTCAATGTACTTCACAAACAACACTAGCATGAGCATAGTAAACTTCCCTTTCATGCACCACTTGCTTGACAAAGAGGGAGAACAAAAGAGTGTGGGATGCTCTAGCTAGAAGTCCTCAAAAGTTAAGCCAAAAGACAAAAAACAGCAGAAGGCAAACCGACAGACAAGGAACAATACAATGAGGCCTGAGAAATTCACATAAACCAGAACCTCTGACTACTTCTGCAATCCAAACTACCCAGGATAACACTTCTTCATCTGTTCTGTTAAATGGAATGTCCTTTTAATTCAAAGATTTTGCTCGTACATTAAAGGTGCACCGACAACAACTGTACCAACACATTAGATTTCCACCCCTGCTACAATAAGGCAACTATACTGCTCAAGGCTACAATACCATAAGGTCGTAAAGTGATAAAAATATCGCCACCACTGCTTACTGTCCTCAGGCAGTGTTCAGCCCGACCGACGTGGACACACCTGAAGAAATAGTCTGGTTCTTCGCACCATACCTTACACTCAAATGCCTTCGCATGGGCTAACTCAAGCGCACTTAGAGCGAGCACGCTTCACCTCTAGTGTCAGTCGCATGCTGTCACAGAGGAATGCAATCTAAGCCTAAAAAATTTTATTTTCTTGGCTCAATGAACATCTTTGTCGCATTATTTTGGACTACTTTATTGCTCCCTTTTAGGTGCAAAAAAATGGTTGGCGACTGTATGTCTAGTGTAGCAGTGCATTGTCAAAGTGGCTCTCGGCGTGCTTAAGTGTACTCCCACAAAATTACGCTTATGTGCCTTCGTGGTAGGGTATCAGTCAACATACTTATCACAGTGTGTTTAACACACTTATATCTCTGACAACTTAGGATATTTTCACACATTTTCACACAGAGAAAAATACTTTGATAGCAGCTCTGTTGCCAAACACCTTGACGTCATGCACCCCTCCTGTATGTACATTAAAAAAGAGTTTGCAACATTTGGGGCCATCACTGCCTGACCTTGCTCACATTTCCTTTTTCAAGAACTCTGCACTGGCCACTTTGCTATCAAGCGTGACATGCCAAGCTGATAACGTGCACACTGTCTGTGACCTGCAAGTACCATGGACATGTTGACAACACATGAAAAGGCACACGAGACAGACTATCATTTTAGGACAAAAAAAAATGCCCCCAATAGAACCTTTCTCTTTAGAACGTACGACACCAGTTTGCTGGTGCTGATTGGACGAAGCCACTTTCACGCTATGTGCACAGATTTTACAATGGCTGCTGTCAGTTGCAGGGGACCATCCTGCCATGTTACACAGGAAACATGCTGAACAAAAGCTGCATAAAGCAGAGTTAATGCAGGATTTCCTTGGGAAAATAAAACCTAACTATATTACACAGCCTGACATTCCAAAGCAACAAATGGGTTATGACAACAAATGGGGGATGGGGCCCCAATTTATTCTAACCACCAGGGCTCTGTAATGTACACTCAAAAGCACAATACACAAACACTTTTACACCAATCTTTCACTCGAATGTAGCGTCCGCTGCGACTGGCAATCAAAACTCTCGCACCATGCTCAGTAGCAAAATGCCATAACCACTCAGTCACGAACTGCTTTCAGTGTTTTAGTAAGAATGCGTTCAAGGTCTGCCAACCCAATTCACATCTCACTAACTATGAAAGCAGCCTCAGGAATAGTTGAAACAAAAGGAACGGTGACTGAGCCTTTGGCAACACCATTCTGCATGTGTGCTCACCTCCCAGCGCCGGAAGCGAACGCAAGGGTGGAAGCTGACGTCGTCGAAGAGGCGTGGGTTGACAAAGGTCAAACTGAGGTCAGGCATTCCACTCAGCTTGATGCAGCAGTCCACCTGCACGAGCAGCAGAGGCGCCAATTAGCTAATTATTTATTACACATTAAAGTTGTCAAACATTTTACATTGTGCAAACTAGAACAAAATGGCCAGGATGAACAGCTCTAGCAAAAAAAGAAAAACCTTTACGAAAAAGGAAAGACAACTAAACAAATATCTGCAACATAATATGGACATGAATTAGTCCTGCCCTACAAAGCATGCACATATTATTATTGTACTGCTTGCAGCTGACAACTTACAATTTTGCTTCAAAGACAATGAGAAATTGCCTGCTCTGCTTTTCACGCAGTCGGCATGACAGACAACATTGTCGGTGCAACGGACATAGCCATTGCCCAATTTCATATACTTCTACTGCTTATGTTGAGTTCACCAAATAAAAGTCCATGCATTGCAAACAGTGTTTAGAAGTAAGCAGCACACTCAATTTAAGCAGCCTTCAGTGCTGGCAATCTTCAAGCAAAATTGTTAGGGGTGCGCAAATATTTCAACTCAAATAACTTTCGAATTATGTTTGCTATTTGATTCACTTCTTGCTGAACTTTTGCTACTCGAGCTACAACTGAACCCCCATATAAGAGAAACTCACCAAGAAGCACTTTCTGTCCCTTATATGAGAGGTCTCCTATAAGCAGGGTGCCATGCTTCACCTTTTCTTATCAACTCTAATATTTTGATGAAAGCATGTTACAACTACCACAAAACCACAAAAGAAGGCTGTGGCCTATCCCAACGATGAACCCACCTTTTTTTCAGAAATGTTCGCACCAAGTTGGGGTAGGGTTCATTATGCGGGAGAAAAAACATTGCGGTACTTATGAGAGGTGAAATTTCGCATGACGGTGTTCAGAAACTGGCTTTTAATACCTTACCTATTTAAATGTAAGAGCCTGTACGCAATGCATGTAAAAAAAAATTGTTTTATTGATGCCACCAACCAGTCACATTTTGGCGATCCTACTCGCAACTATCGGCGCTATCGCCGTCGCTCTCCTCTTCGCTTATGTCACTTGCTGCTGCCGCATCGTCGTCGTCGGACCACAGCGTATTGTCTTCTGTGCCGTCCAGGCTGTTGGAAATGCCAGTCTTCTTGAAAGCTGCGGATGATCATATTGCTTGGAATCTGCCTCCATGCCTCCAGAATCCAGCTGCAGAGCATCTCGATGGACGGCCTCCTTATTTTACCTGCAGGAGTCAGGTCGTGGTTGCTGTCGGCCATCCACTCCGTGTAAAGCTGCGCATGTTGTCCTTAAAAAGGTTTATTGATGGAAACGTCAAGGGGCTGCAGCAAGGACGTCAGGCCACCGGGGATCATGGCGATGTCTGTGCACATTTCCTTCATGCGGCGCCGGACGCCCTCCTCGAGATGGCCGCGGAAGCAAAAGAAGAGCACCCAGTCGTCATCCCCAAACTGTCTTCAACCAGTCCACCATCAGCTCCGCCGACATCCAGCCCTTTTCCTGAGCACGGACGTGGTAGCCGGTGGGAAGGCTGTTCTTGGGAAGAGTCTTCCTCTTGAAGACGACAAACGGTGGCAGCTTCCTGCTGTCAGCCCTTATCGCCAGCATCACCGTGCACCGCTGCTTTTCGGCACCCATTGTCCGCACATGTACAGTCATCGTCAAATGAAAGCCGAACAGCGGAGCGCGTGGCCCAAGCATTAGCAACAGTATAGTGCGTGCCGTCCAGTCATCACCCCTGAAGCCTGCACATCCGGTTAGGCAACACTGCACGATCCCTTTATTGTGCGTTATCTTCGCTTCTGTTCTAGTTCTCACATGGTGATAATCGTAGCCCGCGTGGGCGTGCGAAACGCCTTTGGTCTTATCACTTGCAGTTATTCGGTTTTACTCTAGCGTCGTAATGCAATCGGCGTCTGGGAACGATGCAAAGAAATTATCAAAACTGGAGAACAGGAAAAAATATCGCACAGGGGGTTCGCGCAATGCTGCCAAAGCGGATATGCTGGCATGCCTATGGTGATAACTGGACGGCGCGCACTACACCATTTCTAGTGCCTGTGCCACGCGCTCCGCTGTTCGGCTTTCATTTGACGATGACTGTACACTTTTAGAACCTTTAAGTTCCACTGTGCTCTTCGCGGCATGTCAAAGTTAAGTGCAGTCTGATCGGTGTCCCCAATCTGGGAAAGTAGGAACTTCTTTTCTTGGCGGATTTGGAAAACGAAGTGATGAAAATTCTGCACTTTTCGTTCACAGTCGGCCGGCAGTCGCTGGCATAACGTTGTGCGCCTCCTAAGGCACAGCCCATTTCGGCACATAAATCTTGCTGTCCAACCGCTGCTGGCCTTAAATTCAGTGGCAGGAATACAGTGAAAGCGCGTTAATTCGCACCTCATTAATTCGAACTTTTGGGTTAATTCGAATTGACGGTCATGGTCCGGTCGCGATACATAGGCGTCTATGGGTAAACCAACTCATTAGTTCATGCGCGCATCGGCTCCTCTAACAATAATTCGAACTGCGTGCCGTCATGTGGTGGTGTTTCATACTGGCGCTGCAAGCTTTCTTGGTGTAACAATAGATGACGCGAGAGCTCAGCGTAGTGCCCAGATGTGTGGTGTGGCCGGTGTGGCGTCCCCGCGTGATCCGCGCTCTTTCTTCGCATCGTGTGGTGCTCCGTGTCGGACGTACTCTGCAGTCTCCCTGTCCAGTTTGTGCTGCAGACGTTTGTTCAACTTTGTTCCAGTGCCGGCACACTCGGTCGCTAGGCCTTGGGTTCATCAGAGCTGCGAAGTCATTCTGTGCCGTGTCGTGGGTTTTGGAAGTGGTGGTCAAGGTGGTGGTGTCGCCTTCCGCTGTTGGGTCTAGCGTCACCGCAGTTCACTATGACTTCTCGCGGCAGAGGACAGAGTGCAAAAACACTCAAGGAGAAAGTGGAAATCCTTCGTGAAGTGGATGCTGGCAAGACAAGCAAACTAGAAATCGCAAGAAAACATGGGATCCCTAAAAGCACTCTCTCAACTTACATTAAGAATAAGAGAACGATTGAGGAGGCTTACGCGACTGATGCCTTCACCAGCAGTCGCGTGAGACTTCGCTTGGCGAAGCACCCGGAATTGGAGCGCGCAGTGCTTATGTGGATCAAAGAAATGAGAAGCGAGAACATCCCGCTGAGCGGCCTGATCGTTATGGCGAAGGCAGCGGACTTCGCGCTTCGCCTGAACATCAACGATTTTAAAGCTTCAGAGGGCTGGCTCCATCGTTTCCGGGAGAGGCATGAGATCGTGTTCCGCACCGTGTCTGGCGAAGGCAAAGAGGTGGCTGGTGATACGTGCGCGAATTGGCAAAGCAATGCTTTGAAAGAGTACCTTAACGCCTATTCGCCGCATGATATTTTCAATGCGGACGAAACCGCACTATTTTACAAGTTGCTGCCGAGCAAAACCCCGACTTACAAAGGTGACAACTGCGCTGGCGGGAAGCGGAGCAAAGAATGCGTTACCGTCTTGGTCGCAGCAAATATGACCGGGACGGAAAAACTTCCCCTCCTCATCATAGGGAAGGCCCTGAAGCCTCGTTGCTTCAAAAATATCCGTACACTGCCGGCGGAATACACAGCCAACAGCAAGGCGTGGATGACGCGGGAGATATTCAAACAGTGGCGATCAAGTTCGACCGCAAGTTTGAATTGGCCAACAGACGGGTGCTTCTGATAGTGGACAACTGCTCGGCACACGCTGTTGATGTGGACCTAAAGGCGATCAAGCTCGCATTTCTGCCGCCGAACACAACAGCGGCCCTGCAACCAATGGACCAGGGCGTCATTGAGAACCTGAAGTGTTTCTACAGGCGCCACATGCTCGAGCGTTTCGTGTTATGCGCCAGTATGAAAGACTACGATGTGACGCTGCTCACGGCCATGCATATGTTGGTGAGTGCCTGGGATCTGGTGACGGCAACGACAGTCGCCAACTGCTTCCGCCACAGTGGCTTTTGCGCAACTGATGAGAGCCCAGGCACAGAATGCGAGGCCGAGGTCATCCCTGCCGGACTGCGTGATGCGCTGGACAATGTCAGCTTCGACGACTACGTTGACGTAGATAACAGTGCAGTGGTCTGCGGCACTATCACCGACGATGACATTATCGCGCAGGTGACTGGCGGAGAAGAGCCCGTCGTCGAAGCAGATAAGAACGACGAACAGGAAGAGGCACCGACGCGGCCCTCAGCTTCACAACTATTGCAGGCAATGGGTCTCGCTCGCCTATTTTTTAGCTTCGAGGAGGGCAAAGGGGATGCTTTCTGACACATTCACGCTTTGTAGAACAAAGCCATGGCCATCGCATTTAAAGAAAAGAAACAGAGTCATAACGGATTATTTTCGCCAATAAATATTTCTGTTGATTTCAAGCAACCAGACCTCAATTCACGCTGTTTCTTTCAATGAATTTCGTTAGTTCAAATTCAGTATAATTCGAACTCGTTGAGCGTCCCCGTGAAATTAGAATTAATGAGCTTTTACTGTACAACGATTCCTGGCCGTGGCCCACGCGTGGGTTTGTATCATCTCGTGGGATACTGCGCATCCCTCATCACGAAGCCTCTTAACATATTTGAGCATTTCGCTCTCCACAAGAGGGAACTTCCCTTGTTTTGGCCCGCGAAATGCGCAACGATCCTTTTTCGTACCCCGAAGCTCTTCCTCTTGCTTCCTCCAGTACTGTACGCGCACCAGGCCGACATTGAAGTGTCGTCCAGCAGCACGGTTCCCATCCTCCAGCAAGTGTTCCACCACCTTGAGCTTAAAACCGGCCGTGTAGCTAGCGTACCGGCCCATCATGCTCTATGCAGCAGGTGTCCAACGAAGCAGCGGCGACGGATGGTGGCACACGAACCTTCAACGTCGCAGCAGTCTCACGTTGCGAGTGCACGGTGTGGCCGCTGCGCTTTGTTTGTTGTTTTGTTCACATGCTGCCGTGTTTGCATAGCGCTATAAGCAAGAAGGTTTCTTCTACTTAGCGCAGATGGCGCTCCCCGCAAAAACGCGCAACGTTTCAATTTTGACCCGCGTCGTTCGGGATCGCCCTGCTAGCAATTGTCCAGCATGGTTGCTAAGTTACATTTCAACTTTTATTGAGTCGTTGCTTTCAAATATAATGGAGTGACTTAACATTGTTTCTATCGTCAAAGACACTAGCAATCACGCCGAAATCAAATGAAATTATAAATACAATAAAAAAGATTTTTTTTCGAGAACCGAAGTGGGGGGTGGGTTCACTATGCAAGTGAGCTCATTATGCAAGTAAGTACAGCACCATTTGCCTAATGCTAGGTTATTTTCATGGTGGACTATGCCACTCAGAACACAATTCATGTTTTCTCCACCTTAACATTTTCACGTTACATGGTTATTATTTCATTTTATTTCCACAACAAATTAGCTTCAGTTAGCAGTCAACAGCACTTTGTTTAGAGTTAAAATATTTGTTACAAGCAAGACTGTCAACAAGAATTTAAGGGTACATTGTCCTTTATAACCAATCATATTGAAGGGGTTGTCTGTTATAAAAGAGGTCCAACCAATTGAAACATAGGGTAGCCAACCATCTTGGTAAATGATGGATGTCCCTTATACTTACTATATTAGCATCTTATAAAGATTTTCAACTGTACTTGAAGATTGTAATTAAAGGGTAAAATGGGCAACATGCCATGTTGCCCATTTATCGTACTTACTCGCGTAATGAAGCCACTTCCATAATGAACCCACCCCCCACTTTGGTCCTCGAAAAAGAAATCTTTTTTATTGTATTTATAATTACATTTGATTTCGGCGTGATTGCTAGTGTCTTTGACGATAGAAACAATGTTAGGTCACGCCATTATATTTGAAGACAACGACTCAATAAAGGTTAAAA